>JAJIYU010001311.1:0-37059 GCA_030144865.1 Tinospora cordifolia | reverse complement strand
TTGTTAAAACCATGGTATAAAAATTAGACGAATTTTGTCGAAGTTAGCCGATTTAATTAGGTAATTCGGACAATCGAAACGAAGTTCACTTGTAAATATAAAATTACAAAATGTCATCGAAATCTTCAAAAAATCGGCAAAGTTCACTTATAATCGAAGTTTTGAAGATTTTTGTGAAAACAAAAAATGTATAAAAGTCGTAAAAAAAAGAGCATTTTTTATGAACGAATTTATGTAGTTCACAAAGATTCTTTTGTATAATTATAAAAATTATACAAAAAATCATTTTTTATAAATGAAGAAGATTTAAGGCGAGATATGAACTGATGAGTGGCTATTCAAGAGAAAGAAGCATGATCTGTAGCTTGAAGAAGAGATGATAGAGAGAAGAGAGAGAAGTGAAAAATAAGTTAAAAGCCTAAAAGAAGAATGATAAATGAAAATCAAGGTTTGTATTAGAGTTTGACGAGAAATTTCTTTTTGTTTTTTTTCCTTTTTTTTTTCTAATAGTATTAAGTTAACATGTTTGATGTGCATTAAGCATTATTAATGTTAACATATATATATTCAGAACCATTATGTGTATACTTTTATATGTATAATGTGTTTATTATGTTTGTTTTCGATATTTATAATAAAAATTGTGCATATTTAACATTTATATAATATTTTTTTGAATTTTTCTAAGTTGGTAAATTGTTAAAAAAACTCTTTCGAATTTCTTGAACTCTTCGAATTAATTTTAATTTTCAAATGTCGAAGTTTGGGGCGAAGTCGAATTTTTATTCTTTGGTTAAAACGAACGGGGCAGGGCCCCACTGGATTTGCTCAGTGCCAACATAATTGGCCAATGATCTGAAGTTAGCCATTGTAAGCCCTAGATTCTTTGCTGATTAAATTTCTCGCTCCATGCTTCATTACACAAGAATTTGTCAAGTTTGAACATAGCTGGATTGGCTCGACCGTTACTCCAGGTATAATTCATATTCTTCATATCAATTTCGATTGCATTTAATTAATCCATTCTTCAAACATCCTCATGGACCCTGTGATTTGCTGGCTGTTCTTTTTCTCTCTTGTAGACCTAACCATGTTAAAATCACCTCCCATACACCAAGGGCCCTAAATGCTGGTCGAGATGGCAGTAAGCTCAATCAGGCAATCTTCCTTTCCGCTTGTATCACACGGACTATAAACAACCATGAACCACCATTCCACCGTAGCCCCTCTAATTTTAATAGACAAAGAGTGTATCCCTTCTCGTTGTTCCAGCAACGTCACATTCCGTATATCCCACATGATCACAATGCCTTCGGCCATACCTTCTGCCGGCAGCATAGCCCAGTCCACGAAGCGTCTCTTCCAGAGGCAGTAATCAAATTTGGTCCAATAACGTCTCTCTTGGTTTCCCACAAAGAAATCAAATCTGCTTTGGCTGCTGACACTGTCTTCCTGATTAAGCGTTTCTTGTTCACAATGCCACATGCACGGATATTCCAGCTGAGGATCTTCATAATCACTAACACACCCTAATAAAATAGCTGGTCCTTATTGAATCGCAACCAGTTGAGTGTAAATGGAAATGAGAAAGTCTCAGACCCTTTCACATTTGGTTTGCTGTATCTTTGTTCCTTGTTCACCATCGTCATATTTGGTCATCATCTGCTGTTCACCTTCTGATATGCCTCCTGTGTGGGCTGGCATCTTCGTCTTCTCATGATTTTGACGGTTGATATTGTACGTGGACTTCGAAGAGCTACTGTTATCTTGAGGTTTCTCTGGCTCGCTAGAGTAGTTAGAAAGGGTAGGAGCAAGGTTAGAATTGCATACCTGGGATTGATCATCATCCTCCTGGTATTCACTCTCGCTTCCCGGTCCCGTATCGGCTCTTGTGTAATCGGGGTCTGTGATCGGCGTCTCAGGGACCTTCTCCTACCCATCCATATTATAAACTTCTTTGTAATCTAAGTTGGAGCCCAACTTAGATCCATTGTCCCCTACTCGGCCTGCCCATTGGGCCATAGCACTTATCTTTCTTCTTTCCCCCTCCTTACCCGCTCTATGATAAACTTGTAAAATGGGCCGCACTCAATTTTTGGGCCCACTAAACTAAGTAATTTCTACCGGGCTTGGATTCCCAAGTCCACTCTTTTTGTCTCAATCAGGAGCCCAGGTCCAATCCTCCTTAGACACACTTTTGTCGCCCAGCCCATTGTTTTGGGCTCTTCTTCCCGAGTGATGTGATCATCTCTGCAATCCGCCGATTGACCAGTTCTTGTTGTCCTTTTGCCATTGGCGCAATGACCTATTTGTTCAACTACGCCACCTAACATTCGTTCTGTTACTAGCCGTTCAACGTCAACATCCCCCTCGAGATTTTTGCCCCCGTTATTGCTGTTGGAAATCTCAACCTTCGATTGTCGGCGCTTGGCGTATTGCCATTTTTTGATCTTCATGATGCCCTTTGGGCGTTTTTCGGTAAACTGGTCCAGAATTTGTTGGCGAAGCTCCTTGATCTCCGCTACCCAATTTCGTTCAATCTTTGCCATCCGAAGCTCCTGAATACCTTCTTCATCTTAAATTTTGAACTCTTTTGGAAGAAATCCCGAATCGTGTCCCCTGAGTTTCAGGAAGGCCATCTCCATCGATTCCGATGACCTTGTGATTCTCGCAATATCCAATAGCCCCCCACTTATTTCTCCAATCCCATCAAAAGTGTAGACGTTCCACTTCTCCAGCTGTATACCTTCTACCCCCACCCAACTATTTCGGCAGGCAATCTTGACTGCATCTTCTGCCGTTTCATCATGCCATTCCTCGAAATAGAACCCTCCTATCAGTGTATGATATTTTTCTGTTCGGAGTTTGCAAATCTCTGTCTTATCGTGGTAGTAGAGCAAACCCCTTGCTACATCCAACCTTCTGATATGTATTTTCCTCTTCAAAAGCCTTTAGACCGACTTTTCTATGATCTTCCATGACGTCTCATCGGAAGTTCTTATGATCAGGAAATCTTTCCCGTCTTGGTTGTCCCTCTTGATATTTTCTTCATCTCGCCGTCTCACTTCTAGTGCAGTGTTCCTCCTTAGTCTACCCTTCCCTTCTGTATCCTTGTCCATGCTCCTCTATGCCAGCTCTCCTCATCCCCTATTACAATTGTCGCCGGTTGACAAGGTTTCTTCGTTCGTCCCCTAGTGCCTGCTTCCTTAGTTTAACATCTTCTTCTTGAATAACTGCATCCAACGCCTTCGATAGGTTGCGACACGCCTTTGTAGTCCGCTCCTCTGCGGGTACTATGCTTTCAAACTGGCCATTCACCATCTTTGTAAGCTTGATGAATCTTCCACGATCATTAACAAGCACCTCCATTAGTAAGCTCTACCCCGAATCTTTGAACACACTTGATATCTTCTTTATTGTTTTATCCTGCAACGCTTGTTCCACTTTTCTTTTGACCCACCGAATCGCCTCTCTGGTTAAGACAAGTTGAAAATGTCGGTATCTTGTGACCTCCTGCATTATAACTTCGCGAGAATCTTTGGTGCGACATATCGAGAAATATTTAAATTGCGTTGGAAATGATATGTATGACCATTCGCCGTTCGATTTCATTAACACCCTTCCTCTGTTGTCGTGACCCGCTCGTGACCTTTTTGAATAGTCTTTCCTTTTATGGTAATTGGTAACTTTCTTGTTTGGTTTACTTGGACATGTTTCTTTGTTGTGTCGAGGTTTTCGACATGTGACCGCTGTCCACTCTTCCTGCCCGTTGTCTTCTTCCGCCTTCTGTAGTAGAATATTCTTCTATGACATTGTCTTGGTGTGGAGTTTCTCTGACTTCTTTGTTTGTGGTCCTTCACTGTATTCCCAGTGTTTGCTCTTGTTCCATTGCCTCCCTTTCTGTGTCTCCTTGCTTGTGTGACCCACGATGCTCCGTTGTGACATTTGTCCTCTATATCTGTCTTTATACGCCTTCGATTCTTTGTCCAGTCGTCCTCTTTCGTGATATGCGTTCCTCCCACTGTTGAGCCATTGTTGATCGTATTCCGATCTCCGGTTGCCCTTGTTTTGTCGTTCGTGTGGTACCATTCTTCCTTCGTTCGCGTCGTTTGTTCGTGTTTGTCGCCCTTATTCTCTCATCATTTTTTCGCCATGCATGTGCCATCATATGAATTATTTTTCTGCTCATTTTTCGTTTCTTCTTCTTCTTCTTCTTCTTGTTTGTTTTTTAAATGAAAGGAAACATATAGATTATATTAATAATAAGATAAAGGTGGAGATGCCACCACAAAATGTGGTTAATAGAGGAAATGGTATCCCAACACGCCTATAAACTTGTTAGCATATTATAATGCTAGTTCTGTTGCCACTTTCTAATTGAAATCATATGGAAAGCCTATAAATGTTGACCCAAAAGCTGAACAACATGATAGACTTTTTCAACCTATCACCAATCCCCTTACAAACGTCATAAGAAATTTTGGCTTTGCAGTCTTTCCAAACATGCCAAAAAATAGTAAAAAATAACTCTTCAGTAATTTCTTAACATAGTAGGCACTAGAACAGGATTAGGGAAGCGAAACCGATCAAGTGCCACTACTGTTGGGATTAAATTGCACTTGTTTGTCTACTGGTTCTAGAGACTGCTCATGAATGAGTATTTTCAAAGCCAATGATGTACCATCTTTGGCCCCACCCTGCATAAATGACAACAATGGCCCAAAAGGTAATGCAAAGGGATTTTTTTCCCTGGTACATTGGCCTTGTTAACCTTCTTGAGAGTTAAAAGCCACTCAACAAATTTAACCTTCATTGCCATGTGTGCAATCTGAATGAAAGTGGCTAGTTGAAAATGGGGAGAAGCTTGGGAAAAAGTAGCAGAGGCCCGAAGGAGGTCAGGGAAAGATTTAGTGAAGTTTCCAGAAATATTGCCAATCCAGATTGTTTTGTCATGGAGTTGCTAAGAACTTGAGAAGATAAACCTTCTATGATCTATTGACTTCCTTGAAAATCTGTCAGAAGGATTATGGTGAAGGAGCAAGTTCCATGCATTTGATTGAGCATCATCTTCTCATTTGCTAATTCGGATGTCACTTATGGGAATGGGAGTATTGTGTTCAGTAGACGGGGAGCGTAGGCCTTGTTACGCAACTTGGGAGCACTCATTATCCATCCACTAATCATCGCATATTTGAATGCTCTTACCATTGCGCAATCTTAGAGTGATATAGTTCATGAATTTTGGGTGGATTAAATGTGCATATTTCTAGGGGCTTCTATTTGAACCTTAAATGATGTTTCACTTCTACACTAGAGTTTACTTTTATTTTATGGAATGTACATGTACTATATATGTATATAAGGTTTGTTATGTAAAATTTATTAATTAATTTATGAAATTCCACATAAATAGTGTTTACAATGTCTGGCCTTGCCTTGGTACCGTCTTAATTAGATGGGAACAATTTCCTAGGCATTGACGCCTTGGAAACATAGGTTGTCTGACTTTGTGACAGCAATCATTGAGAAAAAAGTAGCATAAACCTAATAGAAAATTAAAAACCTCGCAGAATCATATTAGGCTTTTTCAGTAAATATTGACTATGTTTGCTGAATAACCGTATCAATGGCATTAAAATTTTAACTTTTGGATATGGGTAAAGTGTAAACATTTGTCATACATTCTTAAGTGTTGAGTAGGAATTCCACATTTAAACCTGGACATGAGGGTGATGGATTAGGCGATGGTGTTGCATCATTGAGATAATCCTGATAACTCCTAAGATTCCATGGTCATCTAATTGCTGGCTACATATCTAATCAACCAGATAGAATCCTTTTCCTTAATGCTTTAGTCTATAATGTGTTTTTCTGCCCACATTTTAGTGTTTGGCAAACTGATCTGTAAATTTGCATGTTTTTCTTACTTTGTTTTCGAATGAATATCTTAGGCTGGAGCGTAAAACTGTCAAAAGAAAGAGGGTTTTTGCTACTCTCAAGGTTTTAGGGATGGTATTGGAGGAGCTGACCCAGGAGGCATCTCCAGAAGATGCTGAACAGTTGATACCAGAGGAGGTTGAATTTCTAGTTTCTGCAATTGTGTGATTTTCCTATTGACAGTCTTCAAGTTTTATGCTGTTCAAATTTCTTTTTATGTTGACTTCTCTCTTTCCTGAACCGGTCGGAATCATCATTTTATTATCATCTAACCAGTAATCACAGCATTGCTTGCTATTAATTGCAATTTTCTTTACAAATATGATAAAAACCCTTATCACTTTAGTTTTTGGCGTTTTAAATATATATTGGCTAATGAATTAGTAGTTGTTGCTTTTGTTTCTTTAATTTAAAATATTATTTTTACCATTTCAACTCTTGTGCAAACGTTACTTTCTTGGTGCATGTTAATCATGTCGTATTTCTTTCAAGTGTTAAACATGTTATCCTTATGGTAATTGAGTCTTCTTGTTTGACCGACTTGATCATTTTGCCTCTTCAGCTCAAGCGAGTGATTGAATCAGATGCTGCTGTAATGACAGAGGACCTTATTGGCTATAACATCATACCTCTTGATGCACCATCTATTACAAATGCTGTTGTCTCCTTTCCTGAGGTACTAGGCTTCTATTATTTAAGCTTAAGTTTGTATATTTGGTGTTGGTCTTCACATCAGAAATTTTGTTGTTAGGTACGAGCAGCAGTCTCAGCTTTGGGTTACTTTGGAGCACTGCCTAAATTGCCGTCAGATTTTTCTGTTCCTTCCACTAGGAGCGTTGACATGCTTGATTTTCTGCATTTCACATTTGGATTTCAGGTTTGTATTTCTTTTGATGCAGCATCTTCAATATCTAATTTCTTTCCTTTAAGTTTGTCTTTAATGCTTGGGTTTGTATTGATTTCATGATTAAGGAGTTAAATGAAGCAACTTCATTTATTTTTGTTGTTTTGTCCTGGACCATTTGATTCATTTCACTTTATTGACTTGATTATAAATCTGTATCTAAGCTTCCTCTGAAGATTGTTGTAGAGTACATATCATGTTTTCATTATTTTTTAATATATCACTTCAGGGTTGAGGTTATTTCATTATTTCTTTCCGTATGGAGGTACGGCTGCTGCATAAATTGACCCTTACACCTGTAGTAGATGAGCTTCATGCTTTGGGTACATCTTCTATATCAATTCGCTTTATAGGCGGTTATTTTATTTCTTGTTATTTTTAGTTATAGGAAACAATATTTTCCTGATGCTATGAGTCTAAACTAGTAGAAAGGTAAAGGATTAGAACTCCATGGAATTAGAACAAGGAAATAAAACTCAATGATACCAATTCCTCATTTAATCAGAAAACATTCAAAGTCGTCTTTGTGACCATTACTTATCTCCACATTGCTGCATTTTATGCTGTCAAGGTGAGAAACAGTAGAGAACCTGTTCTTGGGATGTGGGTGGGCTATAGAGCCATATGGGATTGGTGGTATTCTTGCTGCTGCATCCTAATAGGAGCACTATTGGCAGCATTGTTCAGGGAGGTTTATAGGCCATTGAGTATTGGCAGTTGAAGATTGCTTGCTGCAACCTAATACGAGCACCACCATCAGCACTGTTCAGGAGGTGTATTATGTGGCTATGCTTGCTTCCATGTGGCTGGAGAGACACAGAAGGATTTTCAGTGGGAAAGTATGGGCTGTCATGCATGGTGGAATAGTATCAAAATGGCTTTGGTTTTTGTTGTGGAGATAATTAAGTGTCCATCCATGTTTGGTTGGTTTTTTGATTGGGTAGGGTGTTTTCATGATCTATAATTGTTAAAGGGGTATAACTGTCATGTAGGGGTTGTCACTTAGACAAAATCGAACATTGTTAAATATACTTGGCTAGTTATGATCTCATGCTATTATGAATTAGCAAAGTATTGTTTTCTCAAAAATAAAAGAGCCCCCACATTATCGATAAGGTTGCTTTGAATTTGGTAATGGTGTGAACCCAAATATAAGCATATTTGACAATTCTGTTGAAAAAAACTCATGCTCCTCCCAACCAAAATCAACTAGATGTGAGCTGCTACTATCGTGTTCTAGATCAACATCAGCCTTTTGAAGACATATCATATTGGGAACTTGAACATATAGTTTTTGCAGGGAGGAGTGGATCAACGCCTTGCGCTCTTTGTGAATTCTCCCATATTTGTATGACGAAGGATTATCAGCAATTATGGTTTCCTTTTCTCAATTATATCGAAGTTATTAAATGGATTGGGAAAAGTTCACTGGCACACTTCTCCTGCAATGGTTATCCTCACTTTATGATCAACCTATCGATGACTTCATGAACTCTAACATCTAGGGAACGGAGTTAGTTACCTAGTTTGCTACTCTTACTTGAGTGAGTACAGTAGGTGACACACCGAATTGTTACAAATGGTCCCTAGAACTTAATGGGTCATAAACAAGCAAATCCTTAGTCAACGTCTTAAAATCGTGACATTTTGCACTTCCTCAACCAAACATATCTTGTCATACATATCTCTTTGAAAGAAAGAACGATAAAAAATTTTGATATGGGAGTTGCGATGGAGTCACGATGAACTAGCTACCAAGGCGAACGGAGATTGAAGCATATTGACTAGTGGAAAAACGAAGAACGTAGATCATACCAGAAGCAAAGGAGGGAGAGAAACGAGAAGAAATCCTCTTGACACGAACACAGAGACACAACAATACAAAGGAGGATTGCAAATACAAACGGGGATAAGCAGCAGCAAGAACAACAATGGAATAGGGAAAGTTATTGGAACTCAAAGATCGGACCAAGGGGAGTGAAAGAAATGGCATATCAATCTCAACAGAAAACCTGGTAGAATATCCTGCTCCAACAGAGTAAGGAAGAAGACAAACGAAGGGTGGACCGTGGTTGATCGAAAGAAAAGACGAAGCAAAAACGACAAACAACGATGGGAACCGGAAACGGGAATAACCAGTTTCCATAAAAAGAAAACAATATCGACACGGTCAAAGGAGGTTAGCTCTAATAAAGGCAGGTAGGTGAAGACCTCAAATGGGGAATGGACGTATCTATTGTTCTCCACGTCCTTTAAATATTTTTCGATATGCTACACCGAAGATTCCAAGGAGATAATACTCCAGGAGGTTACAAGATAACGCCACTTCCATCTGGTTCTGAACATAGAAGACATTCAGTGGATTAAGCAGAGGGTGGAAAAGGCCCTGATAGGAAAACACACAGAGGTGGCGGTTGACATGTTTAGAGGATCGGGCTACATTGTTCTAATGGAGGTGCTACTTCACGACAGAGGAGGGTTCATTAAAATTACAAAACTGGTTCAAGGTCATTCAAAAAGTTTTATTCTCCTAGAGGAACGTAACATGGAAGCATGGAGGAACTTGTGGAAGGCTCTGGATACGGTTGTGCGAGAAGAGGATATTTGAATGAGGAAGGAGAAGTTAGAAAAATAGAAGATGGAACCCCGACATCAGGAGAAGCTGGCAGTGGTAGACAAAGAAAGTTGGAATAGAGAGGCGTGCCGGAGAGAGCAGGCAGAAAGACGAAGGAGGTGGAGAAACATTGAAAGGAAAATACAAAGCCAGAGAGTGGGAAGTCGAAGTTGAAGCAGTCAAAATGGCAAAGATTTCCTGATTATTAGAACATCTGATGAAATCGACTGGAAGGTGATAGAAAAATCCGTTTGCAGAATAGTAAAGAGGGAAATACATATCCGACGACTAGATGTCGCGAGGGGTTTAATCTACTGTCAAGACGCGGCGGAGGTCTGGATTATCCAAAATGGTAAATATCAGACCATTCTGGGAGGCTTCTACTTTGAAGAATGATGCGAAGAAATAGCAAATGACGGAGCCAAGGTGGCGCGTAGAAACAACTGGATGGGAGTTGAAGGCATAAAGTTGGAGAAATGGAGCATCCACACGTTCGACAAGATTGGCAAAAGGTGTGGAGGCTTGTTGGATATTGCTAACATCACAAGTTCATCGACGTCAATGGAGATGGCTTTTCTGCAACTCCGAGTTTTCTCCCGAAAGAATTCAACAAGTCGGGTTTTCTCCCTAAAGAATTCGACATATACGATAAGGACGGTGTGTAGGAGCTAAGGTTGGTTGAAATCGAAAGGAATTGGGGAGTAGAGGTAAGGGAGCTCTGGCAACAAATTCTAGACCAATTTATTGGGAAACATTTGAAAGATATTTTAGATATCGGAAAAGGGGGGTTCAGTGACCGGTGACGATCGGCGATTGCAATTTTCAGTAGCGAGGAAGATGACGAGAATCTCGAGGACAAGGATGACGACATCAAATCAAAAGATCATTACATGTCAGGTGGCGAAGCAGAGGAAGCAGAGGAAGCAGAGGACACGGGGAGAGGAACAAATGAAAAGCGGACAACAGTGGTTGCTAATATGACGAATGGCAGGAAGGGGCCCACCACCAAAAGGAATGACCACAAACAGGTGGGGTGGAGCCACTGAATGGACAACACAAACCAGATCTGGGGTTGTGAACAGGAAAATAAAATTGGATCGAGGCCCATAAGCCCAAGCCAAAAGTTGCAAAGCAATGGGCCTAGAGTAGTAGACACCCATCAACAATATTTACAGGCTTTCCCAGAAAAAGGCGCGACAGTTTTTGAATTCTGCAGCAATAATACAATGGAGGGAAGATCTCAATGGGGATGGAATTTACACATTATCAGCAACATTGATGAGGAGTATGTGGAAGAGTTGGGAGAAATGCTGAATACTCTGCACAATTTTCACTTAAATGAAACAAGTGCTGAAGATAGACCAATCTGGAATAAGGACAGTAACAAAAAATTCACTGTGCAGTCTTTTATAGAAGCCTTAGTAAGTCAGCCAAGGGAGCAGATGGATATTCCAGTAGATTTCATTTGGAGTATGAAGATCCCGTCAAAAGCTAAGATTCTCATGTGGATTGTCAGCCTAAATAAACTACAGACAGCAGCAAACATGCAGAAAAGGTTTCCCAACCACAATCTTAACTCTTCTATCTGTCTCATGTGCAGGAATAAAGGAGAAACAACCGGCCATCTGTTAGTAGAGTGTGATTTGGTGCAATTCTTATGGAGAGAATGGAATCAAACCAATTCTAGTTTTGTCTCCCCTGCAGCTAATAATTTATTTCATATACCGGATGTTAATCTCTCTTCAAATCTCAAGCCATATTGGAAGCTATTTGGTATGCTACTTGGGAGGGAAGGAACTCTAGGATATTCTCTAATAAAAGGAAGACGACAAGGATGTTATGGGAAAGATCAAATAGTGTTTTTGCTACATGGATATTTAATACTAAATTAGGCATAGGTTACTCGTTTGGGGGTTGGTTGTGTAGGGGGGGGGGGGGTGGACATTTTACAATCTATCTAATTTTGTATTGATCTGTAAAGTCCGGATACCTCATCCGACATTTTGTAATTCTTTTTTATGTAATTAATATATGAGTTTTCGTTCAAAAAAAAAAAAATACATCTCTCTTTGAAAGTTAAAGGTTGCAATTGGGTCTTGGCACATATGAAGATGAACACCTTGGATGTACTCCAGAAAAGGCCATTGAGCTCATGTTTGTCTCAAGCAGTGGAGAACGTAGACCATCTCTTTCCGAGATGTCCACGATTGAGATGGTAGGTGGTGTCTGGAGGTTGAATAAATCAACCAGCTTCGATGGACAAATGCTTTGAACACAGAGATAGGGTCATTAGTAACAACGTTACACTTGAGATAAGCCATATTGCTAGCTTCACAAAACTGTGGCGAATATGGAGAGAAAGGAATAAGTGATTGTTCTAAGATAGGCATTTAGAGCTCAATAATGTGTGGAAATCAATTTGTTTGCTAGCACAAGCTCTTGGGTTTTTGTAGCCAATTTGTGGTTTGCCCATCCAAGCGGATTGTTGAAGGTTTTTGAATTAGAACTCGTAGTTTTCCTCGCATGATACAAGTTTTATGTATATATATGTATATAGAGCTAGAGAGATTAGGAATTATAAATTAATGTGATATGATTTATGATTTGGAAAGATAAATTTATTTTAGAAGAATATTCTTTTTTGAAAAGAAACTGGAAAATATATATATATTAATAAAGATAATTGCCAGATGAGCTTTCTGGATAACATTGCATGAACTGCATAATATTGTACCAATTACCAAGCCAATTCCCAAAACTATATTCGTGACACAGTTTAGTTGTAGAGATCCATGTACCGAAAAAAAAAGAAAAAAAAAACGGTGGATCTCTCCCATATACTAATAACATCCCCACAAATTTCATTAAACATCCTATCGTTTGTTTCTTCCTACACACTATACTATATAGCAAACATGATTATCTTCCAATACTCTATGAAACTCCTTGGTTGAGCACTTGCATTCTCATGAGATAATCCCCTAGCATGATAGGTATAATGGTAGGACACCTCTACTGCTGCTGTTGGGACCAAATCTCCCTTAGAATTTTGTAGTTGCCGAGCACATGCTGCGTCGTCTCTTTGTCCCCCTTGCATAGGCAACAAATCGTTGGTTGCAGCGAGTGTTTAGGGTACCTTCTTTGTTGTACATTTGCACTATTCAATTCATTTAAAAGAATGAGCCAAATTAACATCTTAGCTTTTGGCAAAGTCGACCTTTAAAAGAATCCCTTTTTTCCCTTGCACTCTATAATCTTCTACTACTTCATTGGCTATTTAAATGGCGTCCAAGAGTTGCCTATCTTTGATGAAATCTATTTGTGTTTCACTCACTGTGTGTTGCAGAATATTTCTCAGTCTATTTGCAAGCACTTTAGCAATTATTTTATAGATGCTGGTTGTTGGGCTGATTGGTCGGAAGTCATTTACCTTGACTGAGTTAGGATTTTTTGAAATGAGACACAAATGCGTTTCACTAACCTTTTTGTTAATTATGGCATCTTGATGAAATTCATTAAGGCAAGCATAGATGTCTCCCTTAACTGTCTCCTGTTCCTTCTGGAAGAATGGCATCGTAAAGCCATCTAGAGCAAAGGCCTTGTCTCCATCACAAAAGTCTCTTCAGCCATAGTATGTCTTCCTTTGAAATCCCTTGCTAGTCCAATCCTTCAACCCCCTAGCATTTACTGCTTCTCTCTTGTAGGATTGGTTCAAAGTGTTTTATTATTGTTCCTCTTATCCCCTCTTCCTCCTCCAAAATTCTTCCATTCCCATCCTCTAGTTTGTTAATTTTGCTCTTTGCCTAGCCCTCCTTTTAGTTCTGCACTCTAGCTTTTGTATTTCTTTGGTTATTTTAGTTTGTCTCTCCATAAATTCTTGGCCCCTTTCTCCACTTTCCAGGGTGTTGTCTAGTTTGATTAACTCATTGATTAGAGTTTCCGTTTGGACAGTGTCTTGTAGCTTCTGACCTTTAGTCCAAATCTTCAGTTCCTCCTTCACCTTTTGCAATTTCATTATGCATTTATATTCCTCCCATCCTTTACAAGTATATGCTATCCATTCCTGTCTTACTATTTCCTTGAGTTCCGGGTGGTATAACCACTCGTTTTCAATTCTGAAGGAGGCTGTTCCTCATTTGTTGGTTGTTGTATCAAGTAGAATGGGCCAATGGTCTGATGTAATTCTCTCCATTCCCCATACTCTCTGGTTAGGCAACTTCTCCAACGAATGCACATTGCTTAGATATCTGTCCAGTTTACATAGAGTTGGGGGGTTTCTCCCATTACTCCAGGTACATTTTAAATTCTTCATATTTGGTTCCTGAAGGTACAGGTCCTGTATCCAATCCTCAAATTGACTCATTTGTCTTGTCGTGTACTTGTCATGAACCTTTTCCTTTTCATTCCTCATTATATTGAAATCTTTACCAATGCACCAAGGACCTTGAATTAATGCTGATATGGTAGCTAATTCCACTAGAAATTCCTCTTTTTCTTGGCTACCACAAGGACCATACACAGCAGAGAACCACCACTCCTGCTCTTCTTCTTCCTGCATTTTGACAGTTAAAGAAGATCGACCCGCCAATTTTTCCAGAGCCTTTATCCTTCTTGAGTCCCGTGTTATTATGATGCCTCCTGTCGTTCCTTCTGTAGCCCAGTCCACCCAATCCACCAAGGATCGTTTCCACCACCCAACTACAATTTTTCTGTCTATGGAACTCTTCTTAGTCTCCTAAATGGTAATAATATCCACTTTGGCTGCATGAGTAGTCTTTTGGATAGCGTTCGTTTTCAAGGCATTCCCACTGCCCCTTATGTTCCGGCTTAATATCTTCATTAGAACAACACTGGCCTACAAACAACATTCTTCCATACTTGGCCTTTGTCAGCTGTGCTTCAAATGATAGCAGGAAATTTTGCACTCTATCTCTTTTTCTTGGTTTGCTTTAGCCATATCATTTTTTTTGTCTAGAATGTGCCATTTCTATTTCTCTGTCCTGACCTTCATCTTCATACCAATTGTCCTGGGACTTTTATGCAAGTTGACCTTCTGGGACGGGGGACAAAGCTTCCTCGTCCAGTCTCTTCTTTGCTTGTTTTGGGGTTGGTGGGATGAAGCTCTGAGAACTGTCTTCAGAGCTTTCTAAGAGGAAAGGGGAGTGAAGAGTAGGGATTCGGGTACTTACCTTTTTTTGCTACGATCACTTTCTGCTGATGATCGCCTTCCTTCTTCATTGTTCTCTAGGTCCCCGCATCTTCTGTGAGGGGAGTTTCTGGAGTTCGTTCTTGATTAGTTTGGAAACCAGTTGCGCTCGCTCTCTGAAGTCGTTGCCGGGCCTTGTATCCTTGCCTCCCATCGTTCCATGGTGCCTTTGTGACTTCGTCGAGCCTGCTTAGTCTACCTACTGTAAACTTTAATTGTTAAAGGCCTGTTGGATCTTGCTTCTATTGTTGTTGTGGGCTTTAACTTCTTTGTGCCCATTTGTTTCCCCTTCATAGCCCATATCGTTGTTTGTGTGGGAGCCCATAATCTGTTTTCTTTTTAGGGCTTGTATACTCTGTGGGCCTTCACCCCTTCCATCCTTCTTATCTGGACTTCCTCGCCTCCCATGACTCGTTCCTCCCAAGCCTGTTTGTGTTTATGGGCTCCTCCTTTTTGGTGGCCCATATCTTCCTTCGTTCGTTCGTCAAGTTCCTCATTTTGGTCACGATTCCATGCTTCGTCGTCGTCTGTCCACATATATTCTCGAATTGTCTCTGTCACCTTATGACGTCTGTTAATTATAGCCGCTTGGATTTTGTGCACCGCCCTTTGCACCATCTTCTCCGTACCTCGCCCTGTCATGTCGTTCATGTTTCCTCCATTGTCGTTGTTGCCCAAGACTTCCACCTCCTCTCTTCTTCGATCACTATAAAAATGTTATCCCATAAATAGATCTTTTGGAAAACGATTTTCAGTGAATTGATCAATAATCTGGCACCTTAGCTTTATCACTTCTAGGCCGCAATTGCGTTCAATCTCCACAAGCCGAAGTTCCTGAATGCCTTCCTCGTTGTAGATCTCGATCTCCTTTGGAGAAACTTTGTCTCGTGCCCTCACAGATGGATGAACGCCATTCGTTATGGAGTTTGACAGAGTTGCTTGTGCAATTTCTAGCAAACCTTCACATGCTTCACCAATTTTTCCAAACGTATAAATGTTCCAATTTTTTGGTTCAATACCTTCAACACCCATCTAGTTCTTTCTACATGCGACTTGAGCCTTGATTCGCCATTTCATCAGACCAATCTTCAATGTAAAAACCCCCCAAGTATGTCTGGTATCTTTTTGCACTATGGATTCACATGTGTTCTCATTCTGGGCAATATATCAATCCCCTTACCACATCTAATCTCCGTATATGCACTTCTTTCATCAGCAACTGTCTAATTGATCATTCCCACCGTTGTTTAGGGTGTAGCATCAGTAGTTCTAGTGATTACGAACTTTTTTACTTCTCTTGCTTTGCTCTCCGAGTCGTGTACTTCATATCGATTGTTCTTCTGTGTGGGTTTACTGATGATTTTTCGGCCATATCCTTTCCTTGCCTTCTTCCTCCTCATTTGTTGAGCTCCTTATTGCTTCCTTCCTTTTCTTCGCCTACCCTTTCTTCTTCTGGTTTCTATATTGTCATCGTGCTCTGTTTTTTGCTATTGTGTTCCATCATCTCCTTAACAACCCTGTCCAAAGCCTCCCACATGTGTCGCCACGCCGTTGTCGTCCTCTCCTTTGGTATAACCACACTTTGTTGTTGCCTGTTCACCGTCTTTGTTAACTTCAAGTGCCTCCCATTGTTGTCGAACAACACCTCCATTAGCGTATTGAATCCTCGTCCCTTGAAGATGCAGGTTGCGATTTTTATTTTGTCTCCTCCTTTAATTACTTTTGCTATTTCATTCCGCAACCAGGTAATAGTCTCCTTGCACACTGTGATACAGTAAAGTCTGTTTTTCGTTACCTTCGGTATTAGTATCTCACTGCATTCCTTAGTGTAGCAAATAGAAAAATATTTAAATTGCATTGGGAATGGAGAATAACGCCAATCTCTATTCGTCGTAGTCCAGACCAAATATTTATTGTGTTGGCCCCCTTTGTCCCATCCCTTCATCGTTTGTCTCACTTGTCTATCGATTAGCGGTTTCGACCAATTTTTCTTTGGCTTTTCTGCGTTTCTATTATTCCTTCTTCTCACTACAGTTGTCCATCCTTGGTCCTCCTTTGGATATATTCATGTTCTCAAGACTTGACTCCATGTTCTGTTCCTATCTGTTTGGTGGTTTCTCCTTCCCCATTCGTTTTCTATAATGCGTTGGTGGCTTTGTTAATCATTTCCAAGTATTTTCTAGTTGTTCACTCCAGTCGCTCCCCTTGGTATTGTTTTAGAAGAATATTATCCTCTTGAATATCTACTTGATTCTAAATTCGCACATTTAACATTAAGTCAAAGAAGGTACTATATACTTTGTATCTCTTTCCAATCGTTCATTATGTGATGATTGTGGCTTAAATTGGCTTCAAACTTTTTTCCTTTTGAATTTGTTAAAAAAAATTAGTTTCCTATGTTTTTGACAAGGTTAAATGTTGCATTTTAATATGTACATAATTTTTTTTTAAAGATTAGAATACTTAAGACATATTGTGTGAGCTTGAAATCTAGATGAACAACGACAACTTATGTTTTTTCTCCGCTTTTTCTTGTTAAGAATTGTGTATATTGCTGGACTCAAATTTAGAAGATTTGAATTGTGAACTATTAGATTATGCTAATTTTGTAGTGTTCACTTTAAGATTCATTTGTAGGAGAATTTGGCCATGTAAATAATGTTTTCCCATGAATCATATCGTAAATTGTTAGTTCTATAGATTTCAATAACGATTGACATTGAATATCTATAACACGACAAAAACGTGACATCCGATCTGGGAAATTCAAAGTCATAAGACTCACAGACAGTTACAGTTGGGAAGAAGTGGAAGAGGAGCTGTCTGAGGTTCTGGGCAGGGATACACACTTGACGGTGATCGATGCTGCCAGAAGGCTGATACACCGCTGGAACGGGGACGAAACATCCAGGCTTCGGGGTCCACCAGATCCGCAGTTCAGGACTGAAGTGATTATAGAAGAATGGAATGATTTTGAGTTGTGAGAACAACGCAAAATTGCATGCAGAGATAGCTGGATAGGTATTGAAGGCATCCTAGTTGAAAAATAGGGTATTACCTTCATTGAGCAAATAGCAGAGGAGTGTGGAGGACTTCTGGATATAGCAGAAGTTACACTCAACAACAAATCAAAGGAACTAGCTTATGTTAAAGTGAGGGGCTCTCGCACCGGGTTCTTACCGGCTGAATTAGAAATTTACGATGATGATGGAGTCACTGAGTTACGACTGTATGATCTTCAGAGGAAGTGGTGCCAGGAGGTGGAAGAAGCTAGAGAAAGTGACAAGAAGAGGGCGAAGAAGGAGGAGAAAGCCTGGAAGATGAAGAACAGGGAAGAATCGCCGGGGAAGGCGGTGCGAGGGCGATCGGAAGAGTTGAAGAAGACGACAAAGGGGAAGGACGATGATGTGACAACCCAAACAGCGAAACATCATCATCATCTAATGAAAGTCAAACAACATAAGGTGGCAGGTGAAGTACGATGCCGATCTAGCAGGATAAGGATGCAGAATTAGAGCAGGGATGACGTGCAAAAGAGGAGCAAGAAGATGCAGGACTCAGACCAAAACGGGCCACCAGGCTTTCCGCATAGGGTCGAGGACCCGAATCCCGAGTCGGAGCAGCAAAATCAGATGGACCAGGATCACGGGCCTGAAGAGGATGGGACTGGGCCGAAGGATCAGGGACAGTTGACCAAAGAGAGGCCCAACAAGGAGCAGCAGCTACCCAAAGGTGAAAGAAGCCTGAGGAAGAATTTAGAAAGGCCGGGCCTCAAAACGTATGTTATAAAGTAAGCAAATAAAGATAGGAACGAAAATATCTGGATTGAGCTAACAAGTCCAGTTAAAGCCCAAAGAAAAGGAAAGGAGATTATCACTTACTCCTTTGAGTTCGAAGATTACGTCCCAGAAACCTCTTTCTCCACTCCGAAGTGGCCAGACAGGGCGATCGAAGAGGAAGGCATAGGCTTGGACACGACAAGCACTGGAGATAGGCCCTGAAACCCAAAGGTACGCTCTATCATACGTTTTCCTTCTCCCACTAATGACGCAGGTGCCTACATAACATATCCACCAATGCAGGAGGAGGAGGGGAAAGGGAGCAGAGTGTTAGAAGCTGGTGAACACTCTAACAAAAATGATTTGGATAAGAGCAATCAGGAAGAGAACGAGGATTCTGGTGTGGACAGAGTGACTCGATTTTTGAAGGAGGTGGATATAAAACTTTTTCAGCTAGAGGATTCGGAGTAATGGACCAGGCAGACCTTGGGTTTAGCGATCCAAATGAAGATAATCTCCTGGAATATCAGGGGCTTTGGTTCCCGGCAAAAATGTGGCACGATCAGACGAGCAATCCGAGTAGCTTCTCCTCAAATAATCACCTTCCAGGAGACCAAACGAACTTATCTCTCCCCAGAGATTATAGGTCTAGTGTGGAAGAAGAGATTTTGCAGTTGGACCTCCATTCCCGCGGATGGCTCAGTAGGGTGCATTCTGGTAGCTTGGGATAGCCGTCAGATCACAGTCACCGATTAGTTCGTCGGCCGCTATTCTCTCTCGATTCAAGTTCGCCATCCAAGCAATAGTAGTTGGTGGTTCACCTCTGTGTATTGTCCCTGCTCCTCTCAGGATAAAGACTCTTTCTGGGATGAACTGCCGTCTCTCTCGGTTATTCTTTCAGGGCCGTGGTGTATAGGAGGGGACTTCAATGCTATAAGGTGTATGGAGGAAAAGATTCATTGCACGTCTTTGTCACATGACATGAAGCAGTTCAATGATCTCATTAACGAGCTGAAACTGAGGGACAATTTTTAGGTAAATTCGGATTGGGATAATTTATTCCCAAACAATCGCCATATTACCTTCCATCGCTACACTTCAGACCATTGGCCAATCCAATTGGATACTCAATCTAGGCGGTGGGTCCAACTCCGTTTAGATTCGAGCACTCCTGGATGGAGAAGAAGGAGTTCGGGTACAAATTGAAGGAATGGTGGAACAAGCAGTCCCACGAAAAATGGAAAGGATATGGATTCATGCATAAACTCAAACAACTGAAGACAGAGCTAAGAACCTGAAGCAGGAATTTTAGAGATGTTGATGACTGTATGAAGAAGGAACTGTACGAAAAAATTCAGTAGTTAGACTGTAGAGCAGAACTGGGTTTTACCAAACAGGGGGACAAAGACTTGAGGGCCAAAACCATGTAGGAGATAAACATCATTGAGAACAAAATCAATGGGGAGGCCAGACAGAGAGCTCGAGCGAAGTGGGCTAGGGAGGGTGATAGTAATTCGAGATTCTTCCATAGGCTTCTTTCAATTCGGAGGGAAAGGGCTTTCATATCCCAAATCAAAGACGCAGATGGAGCTTTGATCGAGGAGGAGAGAGACATACAACAACACATCATCTCATACTACACGAACCTATTTTCTGACGGCAAAATGACCAAGTGGGCAATTGACGGGATAGATTGGAATCCCATAGCAGGAGAGCAGAAGGATTGGCTTGAGAGACCGTTCGAGGAAGAGGAAGTGAAGGAGGTAGTCTTTAGCTGTGAAGGAGAGAAGGCCCCAGGGCCAGATGGATTCACAATGCCCTTCTACCAAAAGAATTGGGACCTGTTGAAGACAGATATAATCCAAACTTTGGAAGAGTTTTATTCCACGGGTGTTATCAACAAATGTGTAAACGAGACATACATTCAATTGATTCCAAAGAAGACCTGTCTGGAGAAGGTGGGGGAGTACAGGCCTATCAGTCTGGTAACCAGTTTATACAAAATTACTGCTCGAATACTAGCAAGGCGCCTTAGGGAAGTGATACATGTTACAGTAGCAGAGAATCAAATGAGATTTGTTAACCAACGTCACATCTTCGATGCTATCATGACGGCTAACGAGGCGGTCGAGGACTATAGAGTAAGGAAAAAAGAAGGTTTGGTGGTAAAAATCGATTTCTCCAAGGCATATGATTCAGTTAGATGGAAGTACCTTATTTATGTTCTGAAGTGGAAATGATTTGGTGAGAGGTGGTGCAAATGGATAACAGGATGCATATCTAAAGTTTCTTACTCTATCTTCATCAACGGTCAGCCAAAGGGGAAGATCGTAGCAGAGAGAGGGCTTAGACAAGGAGACCCTGTTTCTCCTTTTTTGTATATCTTAGTAGCAGACAACCTTCATGGCATTCTGCAGAGGGCAAGGCAGTTCCAGTTTCAAGGATTCGAGGTAGGAGGCCAAAATATCTTTCTGTCCCATCTCTTTTATGCTGATGACGCCTTATTCTTCCTCAACAATAATCCAAAAAGCTGGGAAATGCTCCTACGGGCCCTAGAAAGTTTTTCTCTAGTTTCTAGTTTGAAGATTAACTTCCTCAAAAGCCAGATGGCTGGTGTCAACATCAAGGACGAAGACATGGATCTAGCTCACAAAATCCTCGGCATTCTCGTGTCCAAATGGCCTATGAAATATCTTGGTCTTCCATTGGGGGGAAATTCTAGAAGAATTTCCTTTTAGGAGCTGGTGATGCAAACTGTCAAAAGGAGAATTGAAGGATGGAGATGCAGTAACTTATCTAGAGGTGGTCGTCTCTTGCTAATCAAAGCGGTCTTAGAGGCCCTTCCGACATATTATATGTCAATTTTTTAGATGCCAACGACGGTTCAAAAGGAGTTGGATGAGCGCATTAGGAGATTCTTTTGGAAGGCTGAGGGGGTCGAGAAGGCTCAAATGCTTGTCAAGTGGCAACAAGTTTGTAAAACCAAGGATGAAGGGGGATTGGTAGTAGCCCATTTAAAAGTCAGAAATAACGCCCTTGCAGTTAAATGGCTCTGGAGATTCTGTAAGGCCCAAGACCAGATGTGGAGCAAGATTATAACTAGCATTCACGGGAGATCTCAGAATGGCATGATGGCGGGATTGAATGCCAAGGTTTTGAATAGATCTCCTTCGAAATATATCCAATCGCTGTACTCAAAGTTCACCTCTCACATCCAGTGGAAAATTGGAGACGGAAAGCGCGTAAGATTCTGGGAGGATGCGTGGTGCACACCTTCCACTTTAAAGGGGATTTTCCCCGGCTGTACAAGATTGCTCAATAAGGATAAGTCGGGGCATTTCACGATAGGATCCTGCTGCAATGCGTTTTTAGCAGAAGAGACGACATCGACAAATGGGAATTTGGCCCTGATTTGGAAAGCTAAATTGCCGATTACATTCAAAATCCTGGCCTGGTTGATTATGCAAGGACGGTTAAATTGTACTGTCCATATTCAAAAGAAATTCCCTAGCTATTATTGATCTCCTTCCTCATGCTGTCTTTGGGCTGCTCATGGGTTTCTTCTGCTTTTTTATCTGCGTAATTTTTGTGCCTAGGCGCTGGACAGCTCGTCCTTTTAATATAATTATGTTTCCTTTCAAAAAAAAAAAACATGTGGGTGTAAGCAAATGTATAACACTTCAAAAGATTTATTTCAAGTAATTTAATAATATAAACTAATGTTTTCCTGAACATATACAAAATCTCTGATAAACATAAGGCAACCATTTCAAATGTTTTGATTTACAACAGAGAAGGGGATAGAGAGAATTGGGCTTGGAACTTGCACATAAGCAGAAACATTGGGGAAAACTACATAGAGGAAGTGACTGAAATGCTGAATGTGCTGCAAGCTTTTTGGCCTTGTAAGGAGGACAATAGACCTGTGTGGATTGGGGACAAAGACCATGTCTTTTCTGTGGAATCGTTCAATCGACAGCTGGATGGTAGAAATCAAGACCCACCTTTTTCTTATGCTAAATTTGTGTTAAAAACAAAAGTCCCAACAAAAGCTAAGATGCTAGTATGAATCATTCTCTTAAACAAATTTAATAGTGTAGATGTGTTACAAAGAAGATACCCTGCACACTCGCTGCAACCAACTATCTGTTGCATGTGAAGGGGCTATGGGGAAACGTTGCAGCACCTGTGTGGACATTGTAGAATCCTAAAGGAGATCTGGTACTAGAGGCAGCGGAAGTGTCCTACCATCAGACCTATCATGCTAGTGGACAACTTCATGGAGATTGAAAATGTGTAGCTAAGATCATAGGATATAGGAGAATAATCATGTTTGCTATATGGTAGAGTGTTTGGGAAGAAAGAAATGATCGACTGCTTAAAGACATGTAGGGATGTAGTTAGCATATGGAAGAGATCTGTCATCCTTTTTTGTACTTGGATCTCTACAACTAACATGTGTCGGGTATACAATTTTGGGAATTGGATTTGTAATTGGTTTAGTATTATGTAGTGCATGTAATTCTGTCCATATAGCTCATCTGGTAGTTTTTCATTATTAATATATATATATTCTCTAGTTTCTTCTTAAAAAAAAAAAAAAACTGATGTTTTCCTTTTAAGTAAGGAATGAGAATTCACCATAATTCGGCGAATTATTCATATTTTTTGGCTATCGAACCAGAGTCTAATTGTAAAAGAAAATTTATAGAAACTCAACAAAACTTCGAGGATTTCGATAAAATTCGTGAAAACTTGAAAAATTTCGAGGAATTTTTGTGAAATTCATAAGCAGTTAATATAAAATTTTTAGCATGTGCTATGTACATTAAATATTGCTATTGGTAAAATACATGTTCGAAGCCATTATATTTATAATTTTATATGTAAAATGTATTGATTTATATTTATTTTCATCATTTTTCATAGAAATTATGCATATTTTAACATTTAGACAAAATTTTTTGAACTTTTCTAGGTCGAAGAATTTGTGTAAAATTTCTCGCAAATTTCTTGACCTCTTCGAATTAATTCTAATACTCGAAGGGTGAACTTTGAAGCAAAGTCGAATTTTCGTTCCATGCTCTTAAGAGGAGAAAAAATAAGCTGGAAAACATTGTGGAAATTGAGTAAGCAACTAGGTATAATTGGACATGAATATAATAGTGTGAGTTGTAGCATATGCGATTATAGTTACATTTGTGGTTGTAGTATGCATATTGGGCTTTGCCTGTGTTAAATATTCGAGTTTCTTGAGATAAGAAGTTGGGGTGGAATTGTCATAGCCCTACCTTGTAAGCCTTAGCCTAGCGCAACACACTCCAATGCATAGCTAGACTCAACCTTAGACAAATGTTTAGAATTTAGAGAAAGTATATTTTGAAAAAAAGGCGAGCCCTCAATGCCACCACTACCCAAACTTGGTTACTTAACATTTTGGTCAAACCTCCTAGTTTGTGTGTGAGCGAGATACCTTTTTCATTATGCCAATGCAAAATTAGATAATGTATAATTTTCTTTTGTGTAGATCTCAGTCAGATGCATGTTTAAATGCCTTGATATGCAACTAGTCTCAACATTTTCAACCGTCTTGTTGAAGGCCCTTTTTTCTTAAGAATTTTTTTTTTGAGAATTTTCTCATGGTTGTTTAATTGAGCATGAGAAAATTTTGTAATAGTTAGCTATTCCTCAAATAAATGTGGTTGTTTTTCATGAAAAATATTTTCTTACCCTCTAGCTGAGCACGTTTTTGTGAGAAAATGGTGAGACCAAGAAAATTTTAAAACTATTCTCTCACCTTTTTGGTTAACCAAACATGGGGAAATGGAATTTTTCAAATAAATCATAATTTTCTTGAGATAATTTCTATTTGCTTACCAACCAAACACATCCCAAATGACTTGGTCCTTTAGCTATAATGACTTTGATGACTTTACGTCTTTCCACATATTTCAATTTTTTGTTCAAATTTGTCGTGGGTTTTATAAAAAGAATGCCTATTTTGTTTGTTATTGTAGATTTATCCAAGATTTTATTGAGCTATTTCATGTGATAGTTCAAATGTCTTTCTTACTCAAATTTACCTTAATTATGGTTCTTTGTTTTGGGACAATAACCAAGAAACTGTGTATCATGTTAAAAAATGAGGTTGGCTGCTACTTCTTAAATTTTCCCTTGAAGCCCTTCCGACATATTTAATTTCTACTTTCTGGTGGCATATCTGTTGGTAACAACCATTGAAAAAATGATGCATAATTTTCTATGGAAAAATGAATACAAACAAAAGGGATGACATCTTGTTGAATGGTCTCAAGTTTGTTTGGACCTCTACCATGGTCATCTTAGGGTGAGTAATACTTGCAAGGAAGAAAGCCTTGGGCCCTTGGCTGGAAAGTGGTTATGGTTTTGGCATTTTGCACGGTCAAGGGATGCTCTTTGGGTTAAGATCATTACAAGCAGATGTGGTTTGCAATCCATTGGCTGTGATGAATACCTCTGCCCGGAAAGCAACGTTTAGATTCCCATGGAAATTTGAACCATTAACTTATCTATGGTTCTCTTGCCTAATTTGATGGAAGCTTGGAAATAACGATTTTATTAGGTTTTTGAAAGATTGATGCTGTTAGAATGTCTTCGTCTCCACTTTTGCAATTTTTGAAAGCTCAAGTAGTGAGTCTATGCTGAACTAGAACCTAAGTTTGTGGAGAAGTCTTTCAGACAGAACTTTATAGAAAGTCTTTACCCTTCTCTAGCTGCTGACCTGGTTTGATCTAAATCAAAATGAGGATTGTTTATGTTGGATTGGTGTCTACACTGGTGCAATCTTGTCAAAATCATTTTTCTCCATCTAAAAGACAACTATTGACTCATAGTTCGCCTCATGGCCCCCTAACTACATACAAGGACATGGAGAAAGTAAAAATCCTCAAGCCTATCTCCACTGACACAAAAGACATAGATATCATGGCTGGATCTTGTTTTAATATCAATGTCATTAACCCATATTAGTCCATGCATTTGTTCTCATACAACTTCATTTTTTGCATCCTCTACAATGGTTAATGTATGTATGGAAGCATAAATTAGAGCTTGAGATCAAGAGGTTTACCCTTCACAGTTCTGTTGGAAGTCCTTCACTCGAGACTATCTTCTAATTCCTTCCACCTTATGAGATTTCCAACTATGTGATTCTATTCCCCAGCCTTTTTGGTCTGCCACCTTGATCTTGTGGTTTGGGCTTTTGTTTTGCAAAAATAAGGTGTTGGGATTGAAGGGATGTTGCTGGAATTTTCAGAGAAAAGATGAGGAAGAAGAAGGTAATGAAATGGAGGAGAGGTTTTTTTTGTTGACTTTGCATTGCCACCTTAGCCCATGTCATGCCACTTCTCAGATCATTCCTCATGCAAGTTGACACCTCAAGTTTGGGGTATCTTAGTGCTCAATCCTCCATTCAATCAGGAGAAAAAATCAGTTAAAATTCTCGGTATGCAACTATGTCTACTGACTATTGCGGTAATCAATCTGCTCTTGCCCAAATCTGTCCTAGCAACCTCTGGTTATTGCGGGTATTGGCATGCATTGCCGTGGTAACATGCATTATATTCCTTTTTCGTTTCACTCAATAAAAATGTCCTAAATGCCACACAATTAAATAAATTTTATTTTTTTGAAATTGTGCTTCGTTATAGGCCAAGCATCCAAATGCTGACTAGGCAAGGCCTATGTGTTGCGTTGACAACATTGGGTACTCATGTGATCCCAAGGACAAATATTGTTGTCCCTTAGAACACACTCTCAAGGAGATTGAAAAGGGACCTCATATTCCATTCCCCTTAGGATTAATAGTACTAGCTTAATGCCAATCCCATTCCCCATGGGTTTCTCTCCTTAGGTCATGATTTATGTTAACATCTGCAATGGGTTGATTGTGAAACAAAGGACACTGAACATTTGGAAAAAGTGACTATATCAAATGATAAGGTTTTATTCCCACGCCTTAAATCCTCCCCAAAAAGCAGATCAGGTCCCCTCTCCCAAGGTTAAGTCTAATAGTGATGGTGTAATAGTTTGGCTAGATAGAATGTTTGAATTTTCATGGGCTCATAATAACAGTTCTGTTGCCTTCCAATTTCCCAGGGATTGTCACAAAGTCTATACTTGCTTTAGATTACTTACCTTTATAAAAGGTCCTACTTTTGTAAATTTCTCCATAACCATTTACCAGCTTAGATTTTGTTCTTATTAGGAATGCCACTAGTACACAATTTGTCCAACTCCACCTTATATCATTTGGTTGGAAAAAAAATTAAATTTTATTATTACGAAATAAAATCCTCACAGTCAAAGCCATTTTTAGCTATTCAATTTAATTTACATTCGGGTATTGGGTTTAGGGAGTTCCAATATTAGAATTCGGTAGCTAATCCTCTTGATTGATCATATTTGTAAAGTATTCACGAGTTTTTGGTAGAATGAGCATCATTGTAACTTAAAAATCTCCAAAATCCAGAACTTAGAAAAGTCTTGGATCTTTTCTCTCTCCCTCTCTCTCTCTCTCACGCGTGCGCACTCACACGCAAAAAAAAATACACACACAAACACACACTCAAAAACGTATGAAACCTTCAATCTTTCCAGCACAAAAAGTTATGTCAACTAGTATAAATACTTAATTAATATATTCATAAGCAAAATCTGTAGTTCTTTAAGTTACTAAATATGGCAAAACTGGAAATTTATTTACAACGAAATATCATATCGCAGTTCTACCATGGTGTCTATTTTCTTGCAATTTGATTTGTTGAATTGTTGATCTCCACCAAGCATAGTTTATGATTTAAATCTTTGCAGTTATGTAACCAGAGCTTTAATAGTTTTGTATTTTGGTTGTTGGCAGAAAGACAA
The DNA here is from genome assembly GCA_030144865.1 of Tinospora cordifolia. Taxonomy (NCBI): domain Eukaryota; kingdom Viridiplantae; phylum Streptophyta; class Magnoliopsida; order Ranunculales; family Menispermaceae; genus Tinospora; species Tinospora cordifolia. Next base: position 9,715 of record JAJIYU010001311.1, on the reverse strand, counting down.
TGTTTCTAACCAGCGGGAACATATCGTTCACCTCCTTGCTAATGAACAGTCTCGGTTGGGAATTCCTGAAGAAACTGAACCAGTAGGTTTTATGTGTATATTGCATTCTTTAATATGAGAACTATGTCATCATAGCCTATCTTTAATACTAATTGCAGCAAGTGATTGAATTCAAAATGCTTGTCCACTCGTCCTTTGCATGTGAACTTTATAATCAGTTTGTAGACCTTTGTTTCCATTTTGTTCTCTTGTTATGAATGTGATCCATGTTCATTTTTTGCTTTTCATTTCCTTCATGGAACGAAAATTCGACTTCGCCTTAAACTTCGACCTTCAAAAATCAGAATTAATTCGAAGAGTTCGAGAAATTCGAGAAAAGTTTTGTAAAAATTTGTCGACTTAGAGAAGTTCAAAAAATTCTATGTAAATGTAAAAATATGCATAATTTATATTGCAAATGATGAAAACAAATATAAATAAATATATTTTAAATATAAAAGTATAAATATAGTGGTTTCAACATTGTCTTTTAAAATGAACAAGATTTAGTGTTTATTGTACATGTTAAGAATGATATATTATTTACTTGTGTATTGTATGAATTTCATCAAAATCTTCAATTTTTTCACGAATTTTGTCGAAATCTTCAAAGTTTTTTGAATTTTTGTAATTTTTGTTTTACAACTAGGCTCTGGTTTGATAGCCAGAAAATTCGAATTATTTCGACGAATTTCGGCGAAATTCGAATGTTGTCAAGGCGGAATTGGGCAATAAGCCTCTGTAAGGCGAGGTGGGGCCTAGGTGGACCATAAAATAATTATTTAGAGGTCCATAAAAATTATTTATTTATTCATTGGTCCTTCATGCTATATATATACATATATATATGAAAATGAATGATATGTTATTGATTTTAATATATGAAGTAATGTTTATTAATTTGGACTTTAAAATAAAATTTATATATATATACACTATATTAAAATGAATGATATGTTATTGATTTTAATATATTAAGCAATGTTTATTAATTTGGAGTTTAAAATAAATTTTTTTTCAAGCTCCGTCTTAAAATATTAAAATGCAACTACCTCTTTGGATTGTCTAGGCAATACTTAGATGAGGCCTAGGCGACGCCTTGACAACATTGACGCAACATTTTGTCCCCACATTGAATATTTCTATTTTGGGAGAATTGACTAAAGGGACCTGGCCTCTGGTGTAATTTGTCCCCACATTGAATGTTTTGTCTTATGGAAGAATTAATAAGTGTGCCAGGCGACGTTGTCCTTGCTGGGTCTGATTTGTTTTCCTATTCGTCCAAATCTTCATTCTTTGAAGATGCAAAACTTCAATGCCTCCAAAAATTATGCTCTAGAAGTTTGTAGAGGAAGTAGTTTCTAGCGTTTTTTTAACTCATCAATTTGGCATTAGCCTCTTATCTGAATGGGTAATGGCTACTACAAATTTAGTAAAATAATTGGGAACATAGTTTCATCATAGCAATAGAAAACAGTTGTTCCAAATTCAAAAAAGTTTTGGAGAACGATTTTGAGGGGCGGTTGGGTCTTTGTTTCAGCTACCCCTCTCCTTTATATATTTGGATTTTCTTTTCCTGCTGTGGTGTTTGTCATTGCATGTGAATTATCAAATCAAAGAGTTTTACGTGTATACCTTGGAAGAAGCAGAAAAATAATATTATATTCGATTCCAATTTTGAAAAAAGTAAAGTATAGGTCAGTCCTGCAATTTGTACCATGTATTGCATTGCTCAAAATGATCTGTGCTGATTGGATTAGATATACTGCAAATCCCACACATCTGGCTTTAGAAAATACTCTAAAATGTGGTTTTCCTATAATTGGAAGTCTCATTGCCACCAAGATTGGAACTTTTCTGAAAATAGTTTGTGTTGGCAGGAGAATGAGATAGTTCTCGGCCTTCATCGAATATTATACACTAATTCTTGTTCTATTTAATTCGGACATGGGCCAATGTGTGATATCTCAGATGGAAGGCAGTGAATATTAGAGTAGCAGTGGAATGCCTGAAGTCCCATTGTTTTGGATGTGGTTCACTTAGAGAGTTGTCTTTTAATTCTCCTTTTATTTTTTGTTGTGGAGAAGAGTCAACCACTGAAATTGGAAATATCAATCCGTAGATTCCAAATATCAATCAATGCATTGCAAGTAAGGAATGTTTTAAAGAATATTTTAAGACATTGCCGTTTATAACTTGTACTCAATTGTAAAGAATATAGGTTCTGTACATCTATTTATATGTGCTCTCACATTGAGTGAGTGATAAGAAATACTCACCTCTCTTCCCCCATGTGATGGGCCATGGAGGCAAACCATGTTATTGATAGGCTCTCAATCGAACATGCTTATTTTAGAAGATACAAGAAGAAGAGTGACAGATGGCAGCCTGTGAAGAGCTCTCGCAATAGTGGACCAGCTGAGGAGAAGTGAGAATTGGTTAATGCGAGTGTAGTTTCTGCTAGTGTTAGTCGATTAGTCGTTTTGTCCTTAAACATGTGTTGTCATTGTTTTGGGCAGGCTGTATTAAGAGTATCAATTTTGGAGAGTCTATCATTCTTGAACGGCTATCTGCTACTGTTCCATTGATTTATTTATTTATTTTTCTTAAGAGAAACAGAATATCGTACTGATGAACCAGAATAAAACACTGGATTAGGTATCCAACAGATTACAAGAAGTTGCATGCTTTTCAAAATACTTTACCAGTTCCGCAGCCTTGCCAAAGACTCAACTTATAAACTGAAATCCATGTTGCAAAATGACTGTAGATCTGTTCCAAACTGTATCCACATTGAACCCTACATTTTTTTTTGGAGAAGAAACTAGATAATATATTAATAATAGAAAACAGCTATCAGAGGAGAAATCTGATAAGCTGCAATTACATCTGAGCCAAAATATTATGCCAATTATCTTTTACTTAATAATAATATAGTTTCAGTTTCAAAAAAAAAAAACATTATGCCAATTATCTACCCAAACCCCAAAGCTGTAACCTTTACTAAGCTTGGTTATACAAATCCAGGAGCAAAACAAAAGTTTAGATTGTTCCCATGTCCTAGTGGCATCTTTACAAGTATTGGTAAAAATTCTTCCATTCCTTTTCTCCTAAGTGCTTTACCAGATTGCAAAAGCAATGATTTTCCTGTAGCAGCAAGTTTCCCTACCCTGCACGTGCTGCTCCTCCTGACCCTCAACTGTTATCATCAGTGGATGGATACTTGGACATTGCTGCGTCCAAAGGTCCTATATTGCTGTTAGATAATCGCAGTGGCTGAAGATATGACTTGACGTTTCTTCGGCATCCTTGCACAAAGAACACAGAGACGGTTGCAAATAACGGTTAAGCATTTTCCTTTGTAAAGTATCAGTTGTATTCAATTTATTGAGAAAGCCATGCTAGGATTTTGGCTTTAGTTGGGGCTTTTGTCTTCCATATTATGTTGGCTTGCTGTAGGTTAACGGCAGCTGCCCCGTCGTTGTCTAGCATCCTTTTGAAAGATTTCACTTTAAAAAATACATTTGTTCCTTGTCTCCCAAATTACATAAACCTTGGCAAATAGAATGTAGACCCAGTACTTCTTGAGGTGTCTCGGAATAGATGTTGGAACGGAGAATAAGGCTTCAGCTGAAGGAGCTTCAAGTAGTGGCAGCTTGCTCTTCCATTTTGCCAAGATTGCTTTGATCAATTTTCAATTCCAAAAACATGTTTGATATCTTCGTCCCCATTCCTGCATAAGCAGCGCCAAAAAGTGTGGTAAGGACAGGTCGTGGATTGCTATGTTCATCTTCATTTCTTTTGCAGCTGTCTTGTACAATTTAGATGGCCCAAACTAATTAGCCATCCTAGAAATTTGTCTTTAGTTGGAGTTTTAAGCTCCAAATGAGAGTGTGGTGAGGGTTAGGCTGAATTCTTGCAGAAAGAGTTAAGATAGAAAAGAAAGATTTGAAGGAATAGATGCCTGTTGCTTCCTTCTACCAACTCCATTTGTCTTGTTCTTCCGAAATATGGTGATCTGTTCGAATGCTGCAAGTATCAGCCAAATGCTGCAATTCCTGCTCATTTAAGGATCTTCTAGAATTGAAGTTCCAACTAACATTGCTTCCCCCTCTCATATTGTTCCTGATAATGAGGCCGTCAACTGTGGCTTCTTTGGAGTCAGTTAGCCTTTATAATCTAGGAATGTCTTACTAAAAGAAGAGGTCCTACACTGGCTATCTCCCCAAAAATGAATCGTTTTTCCATCTCTTAGTTTCCAACGGACATGAGGTATAAAAGAAGGGTGTATGAAATGCATTATTTTCTAAGGGAACTGAGCAGTTGCTTTTTTGTTGATATCTGTCACAATGCCATGTCCTCCCTCATTGTGTGTGCTGGTAATTATTTTAGCCCAAAGAGGAGTGGTAGAGGAAGGAAATCTCAACAATGATTTAGCTGCTAATGCTGTGTTTCTTTGTTTGATGTTTGCCCAGACCCAATCCTCCTTAAGCTATTTGTCTGGAAATTTGTTTCCAACTGACCTGAAAAGTAGCTTACTCTTTTCCTTCAACCTTCCACAAGAAGCTTCTCATGTGGCTCTTTACTTCTGCTGCCACTTTGAAGGCATTTTGAAGATTGACATGCATATGTAGGGAGGGTTTCTAGGACAGATTTTATTTCTAGCAGTCTTCCTCCTCTTGTCAGATAACTTCTTTTCCACCTATTTCTTTTTTTGATTGTTTGGATAATTGGATCCTAAAAGGATGTTTGTCTTGGATTATCCGCTAGGAAAAGATTAAAATAGTTGAGCAGCCATCTGCCCTTTGAGACTCCCATTTGATCAACCATCCATTGCAGCTCACCCATTTGGATATTTGTGGCTCCTAATTTGCTCTTGTTGAAGTTGATGCTCAGTCTCGAGATAAAGGTAAAGCTTTTAAGAACATTGAGCATCATTTGGCAGCTACAACCATCCTTGTTGATGAAGAAAATGTGGTCATAAACATATTGTATATGCATGAGATGTACCTTACTCTTTCCCACCTCGAATTGGTTGAGGCCTTCTCCTCAAGCCCTTTGCATTATGCCACGGAGAGTGCTGGCTATAATTATATATAAGAAAGAAGACAGAGGATTGCCTTGCTGCAGACCTCTAGGAGCTTTTATCTTCCCATAGGCCTTCCATTTATCATGATAGAGTAGTTGACACGATCAAGAGAACCTTTAATTTATTTACACCATCTCTGCTCCAATCCTTTTTTCTCCAAAACATGGAAGAGAAGTATCCATTGGACCGAATCATATGCTTTGCGGAAGTCTACTTTGAGAACTAGACCTTCCTTTTTAGAATTCTGATAATAGTCCACTACTTCATTGGCAAGTAGAATTACATCTGCAATCTGCTTATCCCCAGCACACCCCATTTGAGTTTCAACAACTGTGTTTTGGATGACTTCCTTTGGTCTGCTAGCTTGAGTTTTTGCAATGATTTTGTATAAGCTTCTAATCAAGCTTAGTCTCCTTATTCTTTGTTCTTTCCTCCATTTGTTTTTCTTTTCTAGTGAATTAGGACTCCTCATTTGTTGTCGGAGCAAGAGGATCCAATTGGAATGAAGATTTCCATGGTGAACAAGGTGAATGAAAGCGGGGTAGAGTCCATGGAGAAGGAAGTGGTTGGGATGAATATTAAACTTTAACGATTGTCGAGATTGGAGCAAAACATGAAAATTATGGCGCAAATCATGCAAGATTGATGCACTCGATGGAAGAAACCCATCATTCATTACACTCGATCTCTCAAGTAATTTATAATAGAAAAATCCAAGGTTGTTGATGTAAATGCTAGTTCAATCAGTAAGTCTAATTCAATGTGGGCTACCATTGTGGACGATGGTTTGTCAACTTCAAGGGTTGGAGGCACTTGGATTAACAATCTTCCTTTGCCTTTGACAATGGTGATGCTACTTCCAGCAAGGAGGGATGGTGATTCAAAAGCGATTAGAAATTCCGAACTTCCGAGGGGAAAACCCCAAGGTTGGTCATTTCATGTGGAATTATTCTTGAAATGAATTAATTGATAGATCTAGAAAGATTTAAGGTCATTGGTCTTAGTTGTAAGGAAGAAGTGCTAGCATGGTTCCATTGGCACAATGCATGAACTCTATTTATGTGATGGGTCAAGCTAAAACAACAATTGTTGAGTTGATCAATTCATCATAGTCGAGTAGTCTGTGCTGAAGATTCTTGTACATCAAACAAAAAAAGTGTTTGTTGCTTTTTGGCTGGGCTTCAAATTGATGTCAACCTCAGTGGTTGGACTCTCAGATGAGGTGCTTGAGTGCACTTTTATCAAAGGGTTGAAGCTAGATATTTAGGCCAAGTTGTGAGTTTTGAAGCTTGTGGGTTTGGGCTCATTCATGGGGGTGACCTGATTAGGGGAGAACTTAACCATCTGGTCGCTTCGAGATTCATTGCAGTTAGGGCTCCAACTCCTTATTTCACAATGACTAGTTGAAATATCTCTCTAAGACTTCTCAAGTTGCTCCATCAGTAACATGGAACTTTGAATCTCTCTCCACAAGTTATGAGGATGGGAAGCAGATTGCTGTAACCCCCTTTAGAAGCTCGAGCTTGATGAGTGAAGGGCCTCTGCTTCCATGTATAACAAGTACAACACGAGGCATCATTGCAAGTAGTTGCAGATCCTTATGGTGAACGAGGACGAGAGTGCAGTAATTGAAGATGGTAATCCTTCATTGATGATAATTTCCCGTAATTGCGATTTGTTTCTGACCAACAGAACTAAACTCGGGGATGTGGCTGAACTTTTCCTCAACTCTGTTATGGGGCTCAAAATTCAGTGCTGGTCAATGTTGGTGCCACAATTTCGTAACGGAAGAGCTCATTGTGGAGCTCTAGTTGTCGATACTAATGACAACCAACCATGGCATCATGATCATGATAGGCATTGGGGTGACTAGTCAGGGTAGATGGATTTGCAAGGGGGTCATATTAGAACTATAGTGCATTACAATGTTGAAGATTGTTTGCTGCTGCAACTAGGGAGCACAAATATGATTTTAGAGATGAAGATTGTTGGCCTAAATATTCCATGCTATATGGTCTTTTGTTGTAATAAGGGAGATTAATTTGCCCTACTTCCTTTCTTGTGCCTAACATCTTACATGAATGCCATAACAGTGTGGTTAATGGACATTTTGAATTCCTTAGGACTTCCAAGCAATTGGAGGAAGATGTTTATTGGCTGGGTATGAAAACAGATGTGAAGCATTTTGTGGCGCAATGTGACTCTTGCCAACACAATAAGTTCGAAGCACTATCTCATCCGAGACTCCTACAGCTCTGCCTTTTGCCCAATCAGATTTGAGAGGATATTGCAATGGAATTTATTGAAGGCTTACCTTCCTAAGGTGGGTTCAATACTGTCTTGGTTGTGGTTGGCAGGCTGAGCGAGAGTCCCACTTCCTTTTTAAGTTTTCATCAAGGAACTGGTATGCTTACATGATATGCCATGTTCATTTGTTTCAGACAAAGATAAGGTGTTTCTCAGCCTCTTCTGAACAAAGCTATTTTGACTACAATGTACTTCCCTCAACTGCAGCATCGCTTGTGACCCACAATCAGATGGACGATTGAAGGTCATCAACTGTTGTCTAGAAATGTACATCACTGTTTTTCTGATGACAAACCATGATAGTGTCAAGTGGTTGCTGTGGGTGAAATTTTGGTATAAGACCACATTCGATACTTATACTGATATGTCCACCATTTTGAGGGTTATGGTCGTGATCCTCTCCCCTCCTTTGTTTTGGTTCACTATTTATAAGTGTGGTTACACCGGAGCAACTACAAGAAGAGCGCAATGCCATTTTTTCGGAATTAAAGTTCCATTTCTTGTGTGGTTAATCTAAAATAGGGGCGACATTTGATATGAAACAGTGTGCTCCATCTTTTGAGGTTGGTGACATGGTGCACTTTAAATTGTGCCTGTATCATTTGCATTACTTCTCACGTGAGTTGAATGAGAAGCAGTCGCCCCGAGTCTTTGGTCCTTTTAAAGTACTTAAGCGTGTTGGTCCATTTGCTTATGGATTGCATCTACCTCCCACTGTCAACATTCATCCGGTTTTCGATGTCTCCTGGCTGAAACATGCTTTGGGCATTGGTGAGCAGTGCGAACCCCTTCCACCTCTGCTAGCTCATTACATGATGTGGTTATTGGAACCTTGCAAGGTGCTTGGCATTCATTGCATTGCTGGTTCGACTGAAGTATTGGTCAAGTTAAAGGATCTTCCACTTTTTGAGGTCACTGGGGAACAGGCTGAGTCCCTCCAAACTCAATTGCCATCCTTTCACCTTGAGGACAATGTGCATCGTGTGGCAGGGGTAATGATAGGCTTTCCACCACACATAATTATTTTAGATGATGCAAGAAGAAGAGTGACAGGTGGCAGCAGGGGAATAGCTCTCACAGTAGTGGCCCAGCTGAGAAGTGAGAATTGGTTAATGTGTGTAGGGTAGCTTGTGCTGCTGTTAGTTTTTTGTCCCCTTAAACAGGTGTTGCCATTGTTTTGCAGAGCCTTAATTTTAGAGAGTCTTGCCCTCTCAAATTGGCTAGCTGTTACTGTTCCATTGATTCAATAAAACAATTTACACTGCAGCTCTCCTACTCTCAATATTCTGTGTTCTTTCCTCCATTTGTTTCTTTCTTGATGCTGGGCACTCGTCATTTATATTCATGATCCTTTATTATTTTTATTTTAACAACATTTTCTTTATTTTGTTTTGCATTCTCGAGTAATAACTTTATGTTTTGCATCTGAGCAGAGATTGGATGAGGCTGCAGTGCAGAAAGTCTTCATGAAATCCCTTGAAAACTACATCAAGTGGTGCACCTACTTGTCTATTCAACCTGCATGGAGCAAGTATGCTTTATTTTATTTATTCATTTTTTTTTGCAATTAATGGTTACTACATGCCCTTTTTATATTGAATAAGACTGGTATTTCATTCTTTAAATGCGTGTCTAATGCTTCTTATTGGAAGAAACATAATTCCAACCATTCATTTACTTTTCTTCCATGCAGTTTGGACTCAATGAGCAAGGAAAAGAAGTTACTGTTTGTTTCATTATACTTTCTTATTTGGGGTGAAGCGGCTAACATTAGATTTCTCCCAGAATGCTTATGCTATATATTTCATCATGTAAGTGGAATAGATGCAGTCATTGACTAACTAGTTTTGTTAGAGGCCACAATTGAGGTTGCTTTTCATTGCTACTTGTTAGGTCATGATCTAAACTGATAAATCTTAGTATGGTTTCAATTCCTGCCATGCTTTGCATTTCATTATACTTCACATGATGGCTGAGAACCGGCCTTAGGAAGAATGTTCCCTAGTTTGAATCCTGCCTTGAGTGGACCATTCTTCAGTGAGTTCCCTTGTATGGTTATTGGGACACTTGCATAAATCTCAATTGACTGGCTCCGCTCCACCCCCAACCGCACGGGGCCATGTTTTCAAAAAGAAACTAGAAATGCATATTTACAAGGAGAATTACAAACAAAGGGGAGAGTAGTTGGTTCCTTCAAAAAATGACTAAAAGATAAGTATTTGCCAGTCCCTATTTGGCTACACCACTTATAGAACTCATCTCTTTAAAAATTAGCCACTC
>JAJIYU010001310.1:0-37184 GCA_030144865.1 Tinospora cordifolia | reverse complement strand
TGCTAATGGCTTGAATATGGAAAAGAGTTTAAGAGGGCAACTTCCACCTTGAATGATGCTTTCTCTAAAATCCAGCAGAGGTTCCCCCAAGCTTTGACACTTCAATTTTCAACAAAATAACTCTCTAATGATCACTAACTACTAAAACTAAAATCCTTTCCTTAGACACAAAAGAAGACGTCAAAATGAAGAAGAGAAAGAAGAAGGTTTGAGAGCACAAGAGAGATGTTTTCACTTGCTCTTTGGAATGAATGATTTGTGAACAATGAAAGGGGGTATTTATTGTTTCTCAAGCATGCTAAGGGACGTCCTAGGGCAGCTTGGGCAGCTTGGACAGCTCTCCACCTTTGGGCAAGTTTCCAAACACCAAAGATAAGACATGGTAAGTGTGCATATTCTAGCATGTGTGCATATCTTCCTTGTGGGCCCATTAGTGGTTAATTCTAATTCAAAATCAGATACTAAAATACTTCTAGAACCTTTCCCATTTCATTATGGACATCCCATATTGAGGGAGAATATTCTCTTAGCACATTCTCCTTTTGTTATCTTGCTTGCTTACCAAATAACCATATACATGGAAGCTTTCTTTCTTCCCTTTTGAACGTCCAGCTGATGGTGTATAATATCAAACCATGAGAGACACACAATCACATGCTGATATTCAAATCTATTCCTTAAGGAAACTTCCAAACCTAGGCATGAGCAAAGGTGTCGTTTTCTTCATGGAGAGAATCTTCTCCATTTTGGCGCCATGGTGGGATCATCCTTTTTATCCACTTTCTATCTTGGTTTCTTGAGCACAAATGATGGCTAGGGTTTGTTTTGTAGGCATATTTTATGGTCTAGAAGCTTCTAACCTAGACGTCACACATCTGAATGCACACACACACACACACACATAGAGGTTGGTTTTGGCTTAATTGGCAACATGGTGTACATGATTACAATGTGGTGTGCATGGAATTATTCTTTCATGAATTTCTATAGGTGACGCCCCTTATGGGTGTACTAAATCATCAATGGGGTATATAGGATCATTTTACATGTGTTCGAATTAGAGAAGACGTGCCAAGTTGATTGGGTAGGGTGAAGGTGTACAAGATCACGGTGTTACACTCGTGTGACTTGCACATGCTTTGGGTGGCCATGTCTTCATGGGTTCACATGAAATTAAATAATTTAAATATCTCCTTATTCATAAGGGATTTAGGTGTATAACCTATAGTTTTGGAACCACATGATCAAGACATAAATTTTAAGGTACAATTTGGTCGAGGTGATTTTCTTCCAAAACTTTCCTTATTTAGAACATATCGAATGCATTAGGCAAATGAAGGTCCAACTTTGGCCAATTGGTCTGATTTTTGGATATGTCGTGTATCTTGCTAGTTTATGTCATCCCCTGAAGTTTCGAGTCATTCCGACTTCGGTAGGTACCCCTATTCTCTATTTTTTCCAAATCTCGATTCCCTTATAGGGCAAAACCCCAATTTTGGCCGATTGGGTTGCTTTTCGAATATGTTGTCTAGTTTGTTGGTTCATGACACCATACCTCATTTTGGGTCGTTTTAGGTTCATATGGGTCACCAAATGAGAATTTCGTATTTTCTGTATTCAGCCCTAAAATGAGGCTAGATTCATTTAAATTTTACTGAAAAAATAGAAATTTCTTATTTCGTTGAGTGTAAGGTTTTCAGGGCATTACAACCTACCCTCCTTACAAAAATTCCATCCTCAAAATTTGTACATGGTTAAAGATTTCTACTAAAAAGGGGTGGATACTTCGTCTTCATTTCACTTTTTAGTTCCCAGGTGGCTTCTTCCACTCCGTGATGTTTCCAAAATATCTTTACCAATGGTATGTCTTTTGTTTTCAGTTTCTCTACCTTGTGATCGAGAATCCTGATAGCTGCTTCTTCATAAGTGGCATCATCCTGGATGTCTACTTCCTCCCAATGGATAATGTAAGAGGGGTCTAGTTCATACTTCCTCAACATTGATATATGGAACACATTATGAATTGGAGTCATTCGACGAGGTAAGTCCAACTCATAGGCACATTCTTCGATTCTTCTAAGTATCTCAAAGGGTCCCACAAACCTCGAAGATAACTTTCCCTTGAACCCAAACCTCTTGATGCCCTTTTGAGGACTGATTCTCAGGAATACCTTGTCCCCTTCTTGGAACTCTAGCGGTCTTCTTCATTTGTCGGCATAACTCTTTTGTCGACTCTGAGTTATAATCAATCTTTTCTATATCAACTTGACTTGGTTATTCGTTTCTTCAACCAAGTCTGGTCTAGTCAAGACATGGTCTTAGAGTTCAGCCCAACAAGTAGGTGATCTGCAAGGTCTTCCATAAAGAGCCTTAAACGGAGCCATCTTAATGCTTGCTTGATAACTATTGTTATAGGCAAACTCTGCTAGGTGTAGGTACTTGCCCTAGTTTCATTTGAAGTTTAGGATGCAAGACCTTAGCATAAAGTCTCACTATCTCTTTAACATATCCTTCTGACTGTCCATCTGTCTGAGGGTGGAATGTTGTACTCATAATAAGTTTCGTGCCCATATCCTTCTGTAGACTCTGCCAGAACTATGAAGTAAAGCGAGAGTTTTGGTCAGACAAAATCGACTTAGGTATGCCATAAAGTCTCACTATCTCTTTAACATAGAGTTCTCCCAGCTTACTAACCTTGTTAATGGATTTGATCGGCAAGAAGTGAGCCACTTTGGTTAGATGATCCACAATAAGCCAAATAGTGTCCTCTCCCTTCTAGTTTCTGGGTAAACCACTGACGAAGTCCATGACAATGTTATCCGACTTCCATTCAGGGATAGGGAGTGGTTGTAACATTCTAGAGGATTTTCGATGTTCTGCTTTAACTTGTTGGCAAATTAAGCACTTAGAGACATGCTTAGCAATGTCTCTCTTTATTCCTCTCCAACAGTAAGTCTTTTTGAGGTTCTCGTACATCTTGTCTCCTCTAGGATGCATCGTGTATTTGGTTTGATGGGCCTCATCCATGATGATTTTCTTACTCTGCCCATTCTGAGGTACACATATCCTCTCCCTGAGTCGTAAGGTATTTTCATTGTCTATCCTGAAGTCAGTATGTTTACCTTGTACGATACCTTCCCTCAATCTAGTTAGCCACTTGTCTTGCTTCAGTTCCTCCTTGATCTGTTGTATAGATCTGGTTGGCAAAACATGTTGTGGAGGTAAGCTTCCTTCTCGTTAAGGGTCACTCCCAGTCTAAAGTCTTCAATTAATTGGTACATCTGACCCTTCTCCTCTTCATGTTTGTGGAACTTCCTGCTCAATGCATCGGCCACCACGTTGGCCTTCCCCGGATGGTAGTGTAACTGGAAGTCATAATCTTTAAGAAATTACATCCCTCCTTTTATGTGTAGATATATTTCAAACTCTTATGATCTGAAAATAGGCCGAACCTTTCATCATAAAGGTAATGTCTCCAAATTTTGAAGGCAAATACTATGGCTGCTAGTTTTAGGTCGTGAATAGGATAATTTCTCTCATGGACCTTTAGTTGTCTAGAGGCATAGGCGATGACTTGTTTCTCCTACATTAACGTCTCTCTCAGCCCACTTAGTGAGGCATCAGTATAGAGAGTGTAGGGAACACCAGGAGTTGGGGTGGTAAAAACAAGTGTCGTAGTTAGCCTCGTCTTCAATTCCTGGAATGCTTGTTCACACTCCTTATACCATTCAAACTTTTCCCCCTTTTCTGGTCAACTTAGTCATAGGTCCTGCCAACTTGGAAAATTTTTAGATGAACCTTCTGTAGTAGCCAGCCAATCCCAGGAAGCTTCTGATTTCTGTCGTTGTCTTAGATTGCTTCCAGTTCATGACTGCTTCTACCTTTTACAACAACTTCTTCTGCTAATACAACATGACCAAGGAACTTGACCGTCTTCATCCAGAACTCGCACTTGCTATACTTGGCATATTGCTGCTTCCTCTTGAGGGTCTCCAACACAATCCTCAGGTGTTTTAGGTGTTCAGCCTTAAACTTGGAATAGATTAGGATATCAACGACAAATACCACCACAAACTAGTCAAGGTATTATTTGAACACTCGGCTCATCAAATCCATGAAAGCTGTCGAGGCATTGATCAAACCAAATGGCATCACAGTGAACTCAAAGTGTCCATATCTGGTTCTAAAGGCCGTCTTGTGGACATCTGACTCTTTGATGCTCAACTGATGATAGCCCGATCTAAGATCAATCTTGGAGAAAAGAGTGGCTCCTCGTAGTTGATCGAATAGGTCGTCAATCCTTGGCAAACGATACTTATTCTTCATCGTTGCCTAATTTAGCTTTTGATAATCAATGCACAATCACATGGAGTCGTCCTTCTTCTTTATGAACAATATTGGGGCTCCCCAGGGTGATTCACTTGGCCTAATGAACCCTTTCTCCCTGAGTTCATCTAGTTGGGCTTTTAACTCAACCAATTCTACAGGCGCCATTCTATATGGAGGTGTGGCTATAGGGTTGGTTCCAAGATGAAGTTCGATCTTGAACTCTAATTCTCTAGCTGGTGGTAGTCCAGGTAAATCATCTAGGAACACATCCTCCTACACTAACCACCGTTAAGTCTTGTATTCTCCCCAAGTTTGTAGATTCTTCTTCAATAAGCTCCTCAAGTGCACTCGTCTACTTCAGATAGTTTAGCAAGGCTAGGGATGGACTCCTTGGTAGTCTCCGCATGTCCCCATTGATCTTAACGATTTCCCCAGAAGGTAAGGTTATGGTCACTCGTCTCTTGGGACAATTTATTTGGGTTTGGTGCTGGTCTAACCAATCCATCCCCAATATTACACCATACCAATGAAAAGGTAAAGTACATAAATCAACCATCAACAGTCTATCCCCAAACTGTAGGTTACAACTACACATTCTTTTTGAGGTTATCGTGGTTCCTATTGGTGTGGACACATTCAAAGATACAAGTAGTGTTTTTGTCACAAGTTGCAACATATTGGCTAGTTCTTTAGATATAAAGGATTTTGAGGCACTCGAATCAAATAACAATCTTACAACAACATTAAACAATAGGAACGTACCTTCCACTACAGGGGCCTGGTCTTCTTGGGCCTCAACTGCAAACATGCTGGCCTGGTTTTGACCACGACCCTGGTTCTGTGCCTGATTGGCATTTTGATTATGAGGTCGGGCTTGAGGACGACCTCCTCCCTGAGTGTTCTGTGGTTGTTGCTATTTGGGAGCTTGGACTGGTGCAATCGAGAAGTTTCTAGCAAGATGGCCCTTCTGCCTGCACAAATAACACAACCCCAGTCTCTTTGCTTGCTCCCTTGCCTCATCCTTATTTTGTCCTTGCCTCTGTCGAGCCTTACCATTCATGTGTTTCTTGTTGGTCCCTTGTTGGTTTTGCTCATTTCCGGGCCGCTTGTTATTTCCCCTCAACCATTTTTCCCGGTCGAGTTCCTATTCTAGAATTAATGCTCGTTCTACGACTTCCTTGTAGATTCGAAGGTCCAGTGCCATTATTGTCTTCTGGATCTCAAGCTTGAGACCTTGTGAAAACCTAATAGCCTTCATTCTTTCTCCCCTGATTAAATCTAGAGAAAACTTCACCAACTCCATAAACTTTCATTCATATTCGGTTACCGTCAGGTCTCGTTGGCTCAGCCTGACAAACTTTTCCTGAATCTTTCGTAGCGTAGCTTCAGGGAAGAACTTCTCATGGAAATGTTCCTTGAATTTGACCCAGCTCATTGTCTCTGTGTTGGTACTTGGGTCCAACTATAGCATTTTCAACCATCCCTGGGCTGGTCCCCTAAAATGGTGTGTAGCTAAGGCCACTCTTCGTGGGTCTGTCACTTTCAGTACATTTAATAGCTCTTCCATTTCCTGATACTAGTGGTTAGCCATGATGAAGGTTTCAACTCCTTCAAAATGTCTACGGTTAAGCTTCTGCAAATCTATCAGGAGCTTCGTCTATTTTGCATCTTCCTAATCAGCTAGGTTCCTCAGACGTTCTTCTGGTACAGGTGCTGGTGGTGGCACCGAAACAGGTTCAGGTGCTTGCGGCTGTGGCACTGCTTGAGGAATCATCTGTGCCAAATCCCTCCTTAATTGGTTTAGTACTTACTGAGACATCTCTGTCATCATTTCCTCCAGTCTGGCCTCGAGTCTTGTAGGCAGTCCCCGATTCTCCTGTTCGATCTCATCAGAAGTTGTTGATCCTATGGCAGTTCTCTTTGCTCCGGTCATTGAGCAGAGTGTCAGTACCTATCTAATGTTTGTTAAATAAGGACTCTAGATTCACATTTCTAAGTTCACGATCCATTCAGTGGCCTAAAATTTTTCTTCTAGGTTATTTTCATGCATGGGTACAGGATTTGGTTTCAAAGCATGTAAATAAACAACAGAACATGTTTTTCACAATATCAAACAGTTCATGCTAGCACAACAAAGTTCCAAGCTTCCACCTAAGCTTTCAGGTTCAAGTGCCCCATCCCACTATACCCCTTCCACTTAGGTATTTACCTAGAACAGAACTGCACCCAAACAATTTTGCAAATTTCTCAATAACTATGGTTCATGAGCCCACTACGCCCAATTGCCCCATCCCAATTGAGCATAGAAAAACCCATTCTGCCATAGACACCAATCATTCACCATACATGGCCCATCATTCTTTGAGTCCAGGTCCCCTTCGTACCCTCGAATTTTATGCACCCCATCCTACATAGAAACCAAAAAGTACAAAAGCTTTCTAGTCCCGTGTCCTGATCAAACAATTTTCTGTTTTTGCATGAGTTTCAGTCTCTACCCTATATCCTAGAGATTTATGTCTTTTGATCCACTATGTCATTCATGACTACACCCTAAGGTCATTTCCTAGACCTATGATTCACTTGGGTTGACTCACAACCTTTATCTTGTCAAGATACCACCTTTGGTATCTTTTAAATTTTTGCCCTAATTTTTCAACCTTCTAATTTTCTTTATCTAGGAAATAGGGGCATTCTTCAACTCAGACCACTCATAGAAGCTGGTGGGACAACCTCCAGATCAGACGGCAAGACCAAAGTCTACTTAGCAACTGTGTTTTCTAGGCGAGATAACCTACCTCCCTTTCAATGTTTAGTTTTACTCGGGACAAAGCTTACCCACTATCAGCTCAACTTGTAGTCTTTTAATCCAAACAAAACATTTCAAAATATTTATTTCCTTTTTGAAAATACTTTCTAAAAATGTTTTTTAATTTCATAACAGAAGGTAGGGCATTCTAATTTAAATTGAAACCCTAATTTTGAGTTTCTAATTCTTGTCAAACAACTAATACTTTGACTTTCTATTCCTATTTCTAGCCCAAAGCACCTAAAGCCTAGGCTCTGATACCACTTTGTATCACCCTAAAACTCGTACATTCATTTGGACTTAACCATTTGTGGACATAACCACTGTTGCATCCGCTATCATAACAGTTGTTGAAATAGTGGACTTAACCAAAAGCAGGGTCCTATGTTACTTTATAAGTAACACACACTCGACTTTCTATTCTCAATATCCCATGCCACAAAAACTAAACAGGGCTACATTATAAGATATGAAAGGAATTCCAAATCTTTATTAAATCATAAGAGAAAGTTCACACTTTTAAATAAAGAAGACACAACGAAAATTCTTAAGATTTGGGAACCATGCCCTACATGGAAAAAATAAAGAACCCTAAAAGGTAGACGTTCCACATTCTTCTTCATAAGATCAAATCCCTGAAAAATATTAAAGGAATGGTGAGCTAAAAGCTCAGTGGATCTTAAACAACTATTTTCATATTCAAAACATTAACACATCCACAATTCAAACACTAGCACAAATTAGGCATATCAATCATCAATTTGTGTTAAGTTGTGTCTTAGACCAAAAGAGTTTCTCAACCCTTGATGTTCTTCACTAAGTGCCTTCTTAGAGTGAAATATGGCATTAGCTAATTTCATTGGACCTTGGAACTTAAGGACTCTTACCCACCAACCAAGCACTTAGGTCATAAACCTTATGAATAAATCATAAGAGAAGAGCACCTATAGTGTTACTTAAACAACTATGATAGTACATGGTTAAAATCACCATAATCTGATATTTTAATCTCATAATCATGAAACATAAATAAAATATCAGAATATTGCATTAAACTGAAAAATAAAAACAAAAATGTTGCATCCATCATACATAATCATGCATCAAACGTATAAAAAGAAAAAAATCTAAATATGATACTAACATGAATGGCATTACTAATGCATGATATTAGGTAGATAATTAGATTTGAAATATTCATGAATGATAAATGAAAACTGAAACGAGACATAAAAGAAACTTCAACAAACAAATCATCAAGATTGAGCATGTTAATGGCTTGAATATGGAAAAGAGTTAAAGAAGGCAACTTCTACCTTGAATGATGCTTTCTCTAAAATCCAACAGAGGTTCCCCCAAGCTTTGACACTTCAATTTTCAGCAAAATAACTCTCTAATGATCACTAACTACGAAAACTAAAAGTGTTTCCTTAGGCATAAAAGAAGACGTCAAAATGAAGAAGAGAAAGAAGAAGGTCTGAAACCACAAGAAAGACGTTTTCACTTGCTCTTTGGAATGAATGATTTGTGAACAATGAGAGGGGGTATTTATAGTTTCTCAAGCATGCTAAGGGATGTCCTAGGGCAGCTAGGGCAGCTCTCCACCTTTGGACAAGTTTCCAAACACCAAAGATAAGACATGGTAAGTGTGCATATTCTAGCATGTGTGCATATCTTCCTTTTGGGCCCACTAGTGGTTATTTCTAATTCAAAATTAGAAACTAAAATACTTCTAGAGCCTTTTCCGTTTCATTCTGGACGTCCCATATTGAGGGAGAATATTCTTTTAGCACATTCTCCTTTTGTTATCTTGCTTGCTCAACAAATAACCATATATACATGGAAGCTTTCTTTCTTCCTTTTTGAACGTCCAGCTGGTGGTGTACAATATCAAACCATGAGAGGCAAGCAATCACATGCTGATATTCAAATCTAATCCTTAAGGAAACTTCCTAACCTAGGCATGAGAAAAGGTGGTGTTTTCTTCATGGAGAGAATCTTCCCCATTTTGGCGCCATAGTGGGATCATCCTTTTTATCCACTTTCTATCTTGGTTTATTGAGCACAAATGACAGCTAGGGTTTGTTTTGTGGGCACATTTTATGTTCTAGAAACTTTAACCCGGACGTCACACATGTGCTTGCACACACACACACATAGAGGTTGGTTTTGGCTTAATTGGCAACATGGTGTACATGATCATAATGTGGTGTGCATGGAATCATTCTTTCATGAATTTCTATAGGTGATGCCTCTTATGGGTGTACTGAATCATCAATGGGGTGTACAGGATCATTTTATATGTGTTGAAATTAGAGAAGACGTCCCAAGGTGATTGAGTAGGGTGAAGGTTTACAAGATCACGGTGTTCCACCCATGTGACTTGCACATGCTTTGGGTGGCCATGTCTTCATGGGTTCACATGAAATTAAATAATTTAAATATCTCCTTATTCATAAGGGATTTAGGTGTATAACCTATAGTATTAGAACCACATGATCAAGACATAAATTTTAAGGTACAATTTGGTCAAGGTGATTTTCTTTCGAAACTTTCCTTATTTAGAATCTACATAATGCATTAGGGAAATGAAGGTCCAAACCTTGGCCAACTAGTCTGATTTTTGGATATGTCGTGTGTCATGCTAGTTTATGCCATCCCCTGACGTTTGGAGTCATTCCGAGTTTGATAGGTACCTCTATTCTCTATTTTTTCCAAATCTCGATCCCCTTGTAGGGCAAAACCCTAATTTTGGCCGATTGGGTTGATTTTTGGATATGTAGTCTAGTTTGTTGGTTCATGACACCATTCTTTGTTTCGAGTCGTTTTAGGTTCATATAGGTCACCAAATGAAAATTTTGTATTTTTTGTATTCAGCCTTAAAATGAGGCTAGATTCATTCAAATTTCACTAAAAAGATAGAAATTTCTTATTTCGTTGAGTGTAAGTTTTTTAGGGTGTTACAATATAATAGTCAAAGATGTTCATCTTAGTTCCAAGAAA
This sequence comes from Tinospora cordifolia, assembly GCA_030144865.1. NCBI lineage: Eukaryota > Viridiplantae > Streptophyta > Magnoliopsida > Ranunculales > Menispermaceae > Tinospora > Tinospora cordifolia. The sequence continues at coordinate 27,046 of JAJIYU010001310.1, read as the reverse complement.
CTATATAAATAGGGTTGCTCACATGTGTTCATACACACATGTACATGGTTGGGTCGATTTTAGCTTATGTGGGTGTGGGTGTACATAATCAAGTGGTGGTGTACATGGAATCATGTCTCATGGTTTCTAGACCATATAAAATGTCTACTAATGTGGGTGCACTGAATCATTTATATGGGGTATGGGATCATTTTACAAGGATTCAAATAAAGGAAACATCCCATGGACCTTTGGGTAGGGTGAGGGTACACGTGATCATGGTGTTCCACCTATGTAACTTGCACATGCTTGGGTTATCATGACTTCATGGGTTCATAAAAATAAAATAAAAATTAATATCTCCTTATTTACAAGGAATTATGATTTATAACATATAATTTTGGAATCACATGAAAAAATTAAGAATTTTAATATATGATTTAACCAAATTGGTTTTCATTTACTTTCCTTATTTAGAACCCACTGAAGGCATTGTGAAATGAAAATCCAAATCTTAGTCAATTGTCGTGATTTTTGGATATGTTGTTTATTTTGTTAGTTCATGTCATATCGTTTCATTTCGGGTTATTTCGACTCCCCAAAGTACCCTAAAAGCCAATTCTTTATAATTTGGACCCCTTGAAGGGTGTTTGACAAATGAAAACGTTAATCTTGACCAATTGTTCTAATTTTAGGATATTTTCTCCAATGAGTTGGTTCATGTCTCCTTACTTCGTTTTAGGTTTTTTTGGATTCCTAAAGGTCACAAATGAGACTTTTGGAAACTTGCCAATTTTAGCCCTGAAATCAGCCCAGCTTCATTTTGCACCCAATTTCACTGAATTGATCTTGAATTTCATTTAATTAAATATAGAGTTTTTAGGGTATTACAAGAACAGTTCAAGATTACTCGAGAACTGAGTTGTTCACACTCAAGAATTGAAAAGAGGCACGAAGAGAGGGGCTAAAGAAAACAAAAGGAATATTATCAGCTCCTTGCTTTGGGATGAAGAAAATGAGAGCACATGGGTCTTTTATATAAATTTTTAGTGGGCATAAGGGAGACATTTTGGGTGTGTTCACACTAGCCACTTTTCTTTTCTTCATGAGTACGTTTTGGAATGTGGAGAGTGAGTGTACACACAATTTTGGCAAGGATTCATTTAGGGTTTTCCTTTCATGTGTGAACACAAAGTTCAAGTCTCATTTGGTTTCCTTTTCATATGTGAACACAAAGTGTGAGCTTTGTTTGAGTTTCCTTCTTATGTGTGAACACAAAATTTGAGTTTGATTAAGTTTCCTTCTCGTGTGTAAACACAAAGTTTGAGCTTTGTTTGAGTTTCCTTCTTATGTGTGAACACAAAATTTGAGTTTGATTAAGTTTCCTTCTCGTGTGTAAACACAAAGTTTGAGCTTTGTTTGAGTTTCGTTCTCATGTGTGAACACAAAGTTTGAGCTTGATTGAGTTTCCTTCTCATGTGTGGACACAAAGTTTGAGCTTGTTTGAGTTTCCTTGTCATGTGTTAACACAATCTTGGCTTGAGCAACTTTCATATTTTATTTCCTTGGGTGTTAAGTACTTGTGTGCACATGAGAACTTCTATTTGTGGAACCTTCTAATATTAGAAACTCCCATTCTTGGTTTTTCTTGTGTGCTCATGGGCAACCTTATAATATTGAAAACTTCCATTCTTGGTTTTCTTATGTGCTCATGGTCAACCTTCTAATATTGATTCTATTTTGTTTTCTTTGTGTACACATGTGAGCAACATGGTTTTGAGACTTTCTAATTTTCCACCTCTCTTTTTTCTCTTGGATGCGATATCATGTAAATGTTTGTATTTTCCATTTCTTCTTTATTCTTGTGGGATGCACCACTATGTGTGTAAATGTTTCTATTTTGTATTTTCTGTCACATGAGAGACCATACTTTTGAACAACTTTCTAATTTCCTTCTTATGACACCCATATTGACAAACAAACTTCTAATGAATTAATTTCATTTATCATTTGGGCCTCAATAATAATATTACACCTCAATTTTCATAAATTAATCTTTGTTTCATTTCATTGCTCATTTCGCTGAGACTTTTGAGCAAATGGACTTCTACTGAATTGATTGGACATATAATTGAAGGGAATCATTTTATTTTATTTTGTACAAATTTTTCAGGGTATTACACAGTCTAACATTCTTTCCTAGCGAGCTACTAACTGAGCTTTTCCCAGCTCCTTACTGACAAAGCTCTGATACCACCTTTTGTAACACCTCGACCCTTGAATTCTCATGTATGTCGCTGATTGGGCATCTTCCTCTTTCACCTGAAGGTGGAATCAAGTCAAAATGTGCGGTCACTCCCGCTTTGACTATTCGGGAACTAGACATCAGAGTGCAGAAACATCAGAGTGCAGAACCAGACTATTTTGTTTTTTTTTTCCCTTTTCACCCATTCTAATAAAACATCAGAGTGCAGAAACATAGCAATAGTATGCATGACTAGGATATAAGGATTGTCGTACCCTAGAATTTTGTCAAATAATTAAAAATAAATAAAGTTTAATGAAATTAAATGAAATAAGTTAAGTGAATTAACTTTAAAGATTTTAAAAAAATTTTGGTGTAAATTATGTAGGTAAAAATCTGAAATGAAATTAGTTGAGAAAAAAATGACAAGTTTATATTATACAAGGGTATATATATATAACATGGAAAATAAAAGAATATATGTATATACTCACTTCCAGTATTTTACAATGTTACCTATATATATGTATGTAGAAAAACATGTATGTATATAACACATAATAAGCTATTTTGGAATGTAATGTAGAGATATAAGCTGCTGGCAAGTAGTATGAATAAATGGCAAAAATTTAATTAGCCTACTAAGGACATGGATCAACTGGAGTGGAAAGTAGCAAGAATTGTGATTAGCTTGCGAAGTGCGTGGGTCGAGTTGAATAAGACAAATGGCAAAAGCGTAAATAGTAATTGTAAATTGTGGCACGATAGAGATAAAAAATTTAGAACATCGCATAGTTGTAATTGTACCAATACACTATATAGCGAGCTTACATTAATAATGTATACATATATGGGTGGTCTGTGATGTATATGATTAGTGCAATATATGTGCAATACACTAAAATCAAGTGCTATATGAAGGCTAACCAAGATTAAACATGAAATTTCAAAATAAGAAGAATTAGAAAAAAAATATATAATAATTTTAGAAATACGTTGTGATATTTCACATTTTAATATATGTATTAAAATTACAAGAATTAGCAAAATATTTAATTATATTCAAAATTTGGGTACAATTTTAATTTATAGCTTAATTGAAAAATATAGAAATAGAAGTATAAAGATATATTTATTTGGAGTAGAAGTATGAATCTATGGAATTATATATATATAAAATAAATTGTGTCATCAAGAAACAAAAATATATAGAAACCAAGTTATACTTGTACGTTTGCGTCAAACAAAACAAAAAAAAGAGAAAAAACAAAGAAGAGGAAACGAAATAAAAGTAGAAAGCAAATAAAAGAAGGGGAAACTATGTTTATATATATATATATGTTTATATATATGCTTATATATATAAAGTAATTTAGCAGTCCTACGATACGTGATTTGTGTGATCCATGGTTTAAACATGCGATATTTGCACAATATACGTTGAGACAATGCAATAAACCAAGATTCAAACATGCAAATTCTCAATTTGCATGCAAAGAAAAAATAGAAATTTCTCTCATACCAACCCGTGCGCAGAAGAAAAAAGGGGGGGTAATAAACTCTAAATACTATACCTTACTAATCTATGTGCGCACAAGAAATTGGGAAGTTGCCTGTCGACTTGCCACCCTAAGTTACCAATTTTTACTCCTTAGTACTCTCATTCCCTCCATCCTAGTGCAATAATTGACACTTCTCTCTTGACTTTCTATAGCCGTCTTCTTGGCAACCCCTTCTCACTTCTTTTGTGTTCTTGAGTGTTTCAAAGTGAGAAGTTTATTTTATTCATTTGAGTGCTTGGAGTGCTGGATGTTCGGAGAAGGGAACCTTTGCCAAATTTTCTGCAAACTAGCAACTAAGATGAATGAGATTTCTTGAATTTCTACTTTGCTAGTTTAGATTAATGGCATGTTCATGCTTGTTCTAATATTAGTTTATCATACATATTTAATTTCAGTCCATCATTCATGATTAAAATTTCAGATTCATGTATATGCCATGCTCATGCATCCATGAAACCATGCCATGATAGATTATCTAATGTTTAGGCCTAGATGATATATGATGCATGCTTATAATGTTTTCATGCTTGAATGTTACATGTATACATGCTGAATTTTATTTCTTATATTTATGATCCATGCGTATGAGACTAAATAAAAGATTTTGAGATTAAGAACCACGTACTATTATATTAGTCCAAAGGGATGCTATGGGTGTTCTCACTACAAGAAATGACACCTACAACAACATGTAATGTTCGTTGTTAGTCGCATACGACAATGTTCATGGTGATGTTGTCGATCAGGGTGTTGTTAAATGGTCGACTATTTTTAACAATGGTCATGAGCCTGTTGTTGTAATGTGTTGTGTATCGATCTAAAAACTGAGGCTACAACAACATTCGCACGTTGTTAAATGCTTCAATCTTTTAATTCATATTCGACAACGGACATCATAAATGTTGTTGGAGACATGTTATAACAACAAGCGCACATTGTGAAAACCCTAACCTTTAACAATGGTCACGAGCCTATTGTTATAATGCGTTTTGTATCAGTCTAAAAACTAAGGTTATAACATCGTTCGCACGTTGTTAAATGCTTCAATCTTTTAACAGATATTTGACAACGGCCATCATACCTATTGTTGTAGACATGTTATAACAACATGTGCATGTTGTGGAAACGTGAAAACTCCAACCTTTCAACAACGATCAAATGGGCATTGTTGTATGTCCATTACAACAACATGCATGCGCCCGCTGTGAAAGCTCTAGTATTTGAATAACAATTGTCTGCATGTTATTATGTCATGTATCTTACAACGAAAACCGTACGTTGTCATATGTGTCAATTTTTTTTTAAAATCCTAAAATATTTTACTACAATATATATTTCATATATTTACCTGTATCTGTAAATTCATAATATAAAATAAATATTTACTAAAATATATATTAAACATTTGTCTTATCATTTCAAATGCCTCATTTAGTATCACTTAAGAATAATAAATTTCATAATACCAAACATACAATCCATCCAAAAGTTTAATTATTATTTACAGTACTTATCGTTATTAATCCTAATAAACAAAAGCAAAAGGTTCTATAAACAAAAAATCTTCGTGGAGGATCATCACGTCTCATCATAATATACAATCCAGGCATATAAACTCAAGTTTTCTATTGTTCCAATCTTTCTACCTACATCAAATAAAAAATGAACTTAATTAGATTAATTTAAAAAAAAATAAGAATAAGAGCTAAAAGGAAACTACTAATTGATAGGTCTATAAGATTACGAGAAGTTGTTAAAGTTAAATATAACAATAATCAATTAAATTAAGAAATATGTGTTTTAGAATCTTCCACCAAAGGGTGAAAGATGCAAGTCACTCTTTTAATGGTGATGGTGTCCTATGTTCTAAGTTGATCCGTAGAGCATGCAATATTAATTAATGAAGAGCAAAAAGACTCAAAGTGATATGAAAAAAGAGCATATATAAAGCAAAAAAATATATATATAAAGCAAAAAAGAGCATGTATAAAAGAGCATTGTAATTAAAGAGAAAGAATGACCATACGTGATGCTCATATCTTCATTGAGGAAAAAAATGATGGGTAAATAAGACAATGGTCATTGTGCAATTGATTTGAGTAATGTAATTTAGAAGGTAATACAAAATGATAGGTGGTCTTTACATTGGAAAAACATTACAGTCAAGAGGGGACATGTCAACTTACCATGACAGCTTTAGGACACAAAAAAAAATGTAATACCCTAAAAACTTTAAATTTAATTAAATGAAATTCAAGATCAATTCAGTGAAACTAGATACAAAATGAAACCAAGCTCATTTTACGGCTAAATTTGGCAGGTTTTCGAAAGTCTCATTTGGTGACCTTTAGGGACCCAAAACAACTTGAAATGAAGTAAGGTGACATGAACCAACTAATTGGACAACATATCCAAAAATTAGAACAATTGGTCGAGGTTAGGGTTTTCATTTGGCAAAATCCTTCAAGGGGTCCAAATTAAAAAGAATTGTTATTTAGGGTACTTCAGGGGATCGAAATAACCCGAAATGAAACGGAATAACATGAACTAATAAAATGAATGGAATATCCAAAAATCAGAACAATTGGCCAAGATTTGAATTTTTATTTGCCTAGTGACCACAGTGGGTCTTAAACAGAGAAAGTTTTTGAAAGAAAATCACCTAGCGCCAAACCATACCTTAAAATGTGCATTAGGTTCATGTGATTCCAAAACTATAGGATACAAATCATAATTCCATATAAATAAGGAGATATTAATTTTTATTTAATTTTTGTGAACCCATGAAGTCATGGCCACCCCCACTTGATTGTGTACAACCACGCCCACATAAGCCAAAATCGGCCCAACCACGTATATGTGTGTGTGCACACATGTGAGCAACCCTAGTTAGATAGTTTCATGGAACCAAGATGAGCATCTTTGACTATTATATGGTGTCCCCTCAAATTTGATATTGTACACCATGCTTGATGTCCAAGAACTAAGAAAATGAAAAAGTATTCATTGTGTGTTTGTGTGATAAGCAAGCAAGGAAACCAAAAAGGAAAGTTTCCTTGAGCACATAGGGGACGTCCCATTTAAATTAGAATATGATTTAAACCTCTTTTGTGTTCATACATAGTTAGGAAACAAGATTGTACTCATATCTTTTGAATTAGAAAGTCATAGTGGTCCCACTTGCCAACCATGAGCACACTTGCCCTCTTTATGCAAACCATGCCCTTTATGTATAGAAACTTGCCCAAAATTTTGTGTGCTGCCCTAGGACATCCCATATGCTCTCATGAACATCTATATAAACCCCCTTGCTCACTTTCATCTCATCCCAAAGTAAAGAGTTGACACTTCCCTCTTTGTTTGTTCTTGCTCTCTTCTTGGCACCTCATCTTACCTTCTTTTCTTTCTTGTGTGAGGAGTTCTTATTTCAGTATTTTAAGAGTTTTTGAAGTAGTTTTTGTTGGTGGTTAAAAGTTTTTGAAGTTCTGAAAGTGGTAGATAAGGGGAACCTCTGCTGGATTCAAACGAAACTCAAATTTAGGTGGAGGAGATTTCTAGAACTCCTTCTTTACTACTCCAAGTCTTTAGTATATTCTTGTTTGTTTTTAGTTTTCAGCATGTTTATATTTTAGGTTGAAGCATGTTTGATCAAGATTTATTTTCAATTTAACATGTTTTCATGTTTTAATTCATACATGATAACATAACATGCTTAGAATGTGACACCCCGGCTCCCGGTTAATCATCTGTCTCTGTTGCGACGGTCCGTCACTTGGGCCGCGCGCGGAGACGGCGCGCGCCCGTTCGTTCTTTCGGCGGGGGACATCGGGTCACCTGTTCGTCCGCCGAGAGCCGGAGGCCACGTGGTTCGACTTCTTTTCTTTCTCAGTCTCACGTTTCAATCCTTTCCTTTAAACATGTTATGAGTCAACACTAGATTGTTCAATGACATCAAAATACTCTTTTCTTTCAGTAGAGGTGAAATTCATTAAAAATATATGCAGCGGAAATAAGTTCATTCATAAATCCATAGTGATTTCACATTTGGCCAAATGAAATACTTTGCAGCGGAATAACATTTCAAATCCATTTTCAAAACATGGAATGGAAATAAAACATTGTCTAAGGGGCTTAAGTTCCAAAATATATAACTTACATGTGAAGTAGTTCAAAATAAAAGAAAGGCACATGCCCAGTTCACTATAAACTCTAAAACAATATATTTACAACAGAATGGTCCGAAGGCAAATTCAAATAAAACTGAACAAAAACTGTAACAACCTCCCCGCGAGGTCACTACCCAAAAAAATAGCCCGTATGCTGACCTACTCTTGCAATGTCAATGATCACCTGTAATGGAAAAATGGGGTGAACTCAAGAGCCCAGTGGATCATCCCTATACATCGCTAGCATTATACAAACCAGAATATAAAACATGCAATCGCTTTCATTATATTAGGCGTTTCACACAATTTCTTGTTTCGTTGTCATCTAAGATCGAAAGAGTCTGTAACCCTCGGTATCCCCTGTGTGGTCCGGGAGCGAATCCGGGGTAACGCCCGAGGGCCGGTTACCTTCAGGACCACAATCTAAGGATGGAAGTCTGCAGTGACTCTCCGTCCGAAGACACTATCAACTGTCGCAGTCAGCTCGGGTAGGGACACCCGCGATGACACCATAAGGCCGGTCACCGTGCCAGTACGTGGATTCATTAATCTTAATCTAATGTTCTTTATTCATACATGTCATTCCAAGTCATATTTAATCATCAATGAATCATTTCCAAGTAAATCAAAATAGATGCTATCACCCATTCATGGAATTCATCTCATGGAAATCTCTACCTAGCATGTTATGGCACAAGCAATCATGTATCAAGGGCATACACCAAAACAACTCCAACCAAGATCAATCAAGCAAGTCCTAACATGCTTATAATCGTATCTTAAGCTAACAAACATCATGTTAAGCATTCAAAATTTGGATAAAGCTAGGGAGTAAGAAAATCACACCCACATTGTACTCCTCAAGCTTGTGCCTTGCTCCTCGCCGTGCACGCCTTGGGTTAACAATCTATAGGTTTTCAAACAATCAAAATGTGTGAGTCTAAGGCATACATGGCATAACTAAAACCCTAAGGTGTGTATTCTTGACACATGTGTTTCAAATGTATCCAAAATCAGTACAAAACGGGAAACACTAGTAAATGTCGCATTACCGCGGCATGCGGTCGTCGAGGTCGGCGACATGTGCTTAACACCTTAACACTTGGTCATTAGGTCTAAATCACACATGGAAAACATACTACATTTGAGAAAAACGATTTAGAAAGCTAAGGAAACAAGATCTCAAGGGGTTTTCGAGGTTTACCTTAGCACAAAGCCTTTTCCAAGCTTGCTTCAACTCGAATCCACCCTTGTTGATGTTGTTCTTGGCGGATCTGAGCTTGAAGACGGTAGATAATGGTTTGAAGGAGCTCAAACCACCCTTAGAACTCAATAAAACACTCAAGAAATGAAGCAAACGAGTTAGATGAGAGCTAGAGAAGAAAACCAATGAGTTGCGGCGGAAAATACCAGATCTAGGGTTTTCTGAGCACCTTTGGTTTATATTGAAAACGACGAATGACCACGGTCACTATGTGATTACCGCGGTCACTATGTGATTACCGCTGTCGACAGAACGTTGTGCATCTTCTTTTTTTTTCTGGGTTTTTCATTTGATGACCACAGTCACCATTTCAAGGACCGCGGTCACCAGTGGTTGATTTTCTAGGTTTCTATCGCGATGACCGCGGTCACTGTGTGACCGACCGTGGCCACCAGAATGGTGTTTTTTTCCTGTGTTTTCTGAGTTTGCCACGCAATGACCGCGGTTTCTATAGGCTGACCGTGGTCACCAGAATGGAATTTTTGGTATTCGGTGTTTTTCATCACCATTTCTTGCGCTTCTCGGATTAGCATCACTCTTACACTCATTTAGAATTATGATACATGGTTGTCGGGTCTTTTGGCCATTTTTGACTCTTTTATTGAGCTTGTTATTTCACTTTTGCCGTTCACTAGTAACGTGGACGTCTCATAGACTTTCGGGGTATTACATAGAAACCATGCTTAGGCTTACTTTTGAATTTTCAAGCATGCCATGTATGTTTTTCATGTTCTCTTGATTATTTAAATTCTGATATTAATTATTATGATCTTGTTTCATATTTATTTGAAATAAAATATGAGAAAGTGAAAATTAAAACTACGTACCATCATAGTAGTCTAAGTGATGTTATGGGTGTTCTTTGCATATACTTAATTTATATGAGTAACATCACTAAGTGTAGATGTGTTTTAAAATACTTGGAATGTGGACATTTGATCTTTATTTCCAATGAAATGTGACAAGATGAATTGTCATTCCATCCCAGAATAGGAGTATTTTAACAAAGAACATGAAGAGATTAAAAATCCCTTTTGGTCAAATATACAACACTAACAAGATATTGTTTGAAATGCTTAATGCTTTTAAGTGATTCAAATTGGATGTACTTTTAATTTGAATTAGTAAATTAGTAGTTTGATGAATGATCCACTGGGCTATGTGCTCACACCTTCCTTTTATTTTTAGGAATTTGAAATGCATGATTAGGCTTGCAAAGAGATTATAAAGTCTATTTTTAGAAAATCTTTATGTAAGGGCATATTGCCCAAATTTTGATTAAAGACTTCTGCTGAATTTTTGTTTTAAATTTTAGAGTTATGTACTCTTTCTTTTGATTATATTCAATAATGTATTTCTTTATTTTATAAATAAAGAGTTTGAAGTTTTCCTTAATTTACTTGTATTATCTTATTGAATTTTAAACTCAATAGAAGTGTATTTATGAGTATTTCAATAAGTGTTAGAATAAAGGAATTGAGATACAAGTTGTGTACTTGTAAACGTAACATAGGACCTAACCCGTCTTGTGATTGAGCTTAAACCCGTCTCTTGGGGGTTGGGGTGTTACAAAAAAAGCTTGTATGCCTAAAATTAACAAAAAAAGAGTTACTTGATCTTTGCAAATGTCGGTATACCATAGTTTCATACGTCAATTTATTGCAAATGAAACTGTCTTTATAACTAATTCACAGCTATAGTAATTTCAATACAGAAATTTACTTCACATTGATCTATTCAACAAATAAGAAAGAAAATTAACCTAGTTATGTTCATTTTTATTTCTCAATAAACTCAAATTAGTATGTTAAACAATTCATATTTAATTTAACAATCATTTTGTAGCACACAGATAACCTATATGACACACAGAACCCATATAACCAACAATAACATATGGTAATTCAAAGAATCACAAAATCACCTGAATAACCTATAACAATGTACAGAATCCCTCCTATTCTGATCTTAAAGAGAAAATCTCACATTGTTTATTTTAAACCAAAAGTTATAATAATAATCAACAAAAATTATAAGTCATGAACGTGAAAGAGATGAAAGTTAAAAATGTGAATGAAGAGTAGATACCTTATATTAAAGAAGAAGAACAGAAAAGAAGAAGAATAGTAGTAGCAGTGATGGTTGATGGGAAGAATAGAGCTATGCGAAAAAAAGAAGAATAGTAGCAGTAGCGACTAAAAGAACCAAAGAAGAAGTAGCGACGCCCGACGGAAAGAACAGAGTTATGCGGTTGTGGAGGTGACTGTCCAAGAAGTGACTATCGAAGAAGAAAGTGTGACAAAAATAATGAGTAATAACCTTTTGAAGAAGTCAAAAGTTACAGAAAACCTTGGTGTGACAAAAAAATCTTTATAAAACCTGCCATTTAACATAGAAGAAATGTATCAAAATATTTAACTTTTACACAATAATTCATTCATAAAAGCATACCTATTTATAATAGTTTTATATACTTCTTTGGCCAAAGAATTGTACTTCTAACAACATCACTCAAGTATTGAATTTCTGATGTAGGTCTATATAAATCAGCATCTTCATTTAGTACCTTTACAACCCAAACTCTCCAACAATCAAAGCCTAGTAGGAGGCAATGAACTTTAGCTTTAGGATCTATAGAAGAAATCTTTCCTATTGCTACAACTTCTTCGTCTTTTTCATTTTTGGGATGTCAATTTAATAATTACATCTAGCATTTTCAGGAGGCATTTTTTCATGGGTGGGATTGCTACCCAGTTGTACTACATAATACATAAACAAATTAAAGATAATATAAACGTTATAAGAATAAAATTTTATAATCAAAGTTGGGTTCAAAATATAGGTTACTTGTGGTGTTTGAGCTTTTAAATATATCATGTTCATGTTTCTTCCATTTTGGCTTTGAAGCTGTTAAACTATATCATAAAATATATTTCACTATATAAATTTATGTAATAATTAGACTGTAAAATAATAAACCAAAGAAATTTGTAATCCTAGTTATCACCAGTTGAGATTGCATTACGAGCATGATAGTCAATACTTCAACTCATTCCTCGAGTGTATCCATCTTCTTTGATTTTTCTTCAAGAGTATTTATCCTTCCTGCTTGATCTTGAATTATATTTTCTAAGACCTTTATTTTTTCATTACTTTGAATTTGAGCATCAAGCTTTGAAGGTGTTGCCCCAAATCTCAGTCCTCGAACTTGCCCATGACGCTCAAGTCCCAATACTTTAGTAATAGAATCTTCTTTTATGTTGTCTCTCACAACTTAATTGGTGGTAAATTAACTAATTTCATTAAGTTTTTTCCTGCATTCACATAAAAACAAGTAAATTAAATTGATAACTTTCTATTGTTATATAATTTCAATATATATAACTAGATATCATTTGCTTTAATGATTTATTTACAATTGCTTCTTGAATTGCTTCATTTAAAGGCTTACCATTCTTTCTCAAATGACCCTTTGTTGATACATTTACTCTTGCAACTGAATCTGAATTTTCATTGGCCTCCTTCTAAAATATGGAAAATAGTAACCTTTACAACATATATGCTTATGTAAAAATACAAAGAGAAAAAATAAAATGAAGTACGTGCCAAGATCATTACCAATTTATGCTCCAAAGAGCATAGCCCTTCCTACTCGTTGTATGCAATAGCTTTTGACTAGTTCTCATTTCACAAAACTTTTTACTTTTTGCCTAATAAAATGAATATATTATTAACAATGAAAAATAAATGATGATTCAAATTTAAAGTATATATAAAACACACAACAAACCTGAAACTTTTCGGATAATCTTTTTTCAACAAAAGTATTCCAGTCTGTAAGAGATATCACATTGCTAGGCTTAAGATATTTGTCTACAAAGTTCCTATCTTTTTTTTCATTGCTTTTCTAATTGTTGGACTTGTATTGCCTCCATATGTGTTCCATCTTTTGCAATATCATAACTTTATTAGACTTGTCAACTACAAATCTTGTCTGATATGCATGAAAAAAGGATAAATTAAAGAATTTCTACAAATAAATTATTAGAATCTCTTATAAATAAATAATTCAATTATACACATACCTCAATTAACCTCCAAAGTTGTTCTTTTATTTTTGGAGCCACATGATGCCAATCTTTAATTACTATTGGCACGTGCTCTTGCACAATTACACTGATGTAAGAAGAGAGCTTCTCATAATTAGTCAACACTGGTTGCCTTTTTTCAATGAGCCCAACTTCCATTCTAGGAGCATGTCCCCAAACCAAACCCATCCTAGTAGGTCCACGTTTCTTTGTTGTTGTGTTATCATTCTCTATTGCTTTTGATGTACTTTCTGCATTATGTGACAATCTTGGTGAATTGGAATTTTCATTAGACAGTCTCACACCTTCATTCTCAGAATGATTTATTGCAGCTAACTTCATTGTTCATTGCTTCTTAGCTCTCTTCTCGGCTTGTTTAGAGGACTTGACAAAAAATGCATCCATATACATAAAAATACATGTCTGATAATATTCACATAACTTGACCAAAAATGCATGATTATGAATATCACTTAAAATAAAATACTTACTTCGCTAGCTTCTATAGCCTTCTTTTTTGTCACAGTGACTATAGAAGATATAATATGCCTGTTGAAACAAAATGAAAAAGAATTAACTAATTAATTTAGAGGCAATAAATAAGTATCACATAATTAAAAAGTAGGATTTAATACACAATCCAAGCATATAAACTCATATAGAAATTCAAGAAAAAATTCAATCAGTTATAATATAGAACTTAATGCTTACATTATTCACAAAATAATGTCGTTAAGGTCAATCCTAGCATAGTGTTCCACATTTCTATCTCCAAATGTAGACATGTTCATAGGCTCATGAGTTAAGTTTATATTTTCTTTATATGCTTGTAACTTATGAAAACCTCTTGGAGGAGTTCTCAAAATGACATACCAGTTAGATTTTTCATTTTCTCTAGAATAGAAAACATGCCTCGCTTTCGATGTAAGAATAAATGGACTCTTATCAAATGGAGATTGCCCCTCATGAAGATTGACTATGTAACACCCCGAAATTTCTCGAGTTCGTTCGTCGCGAGTCAATATAAAACAAGAAATTATTTTTCTAGGAATATGAGACTTTAAATAAAAAAATAACAAAATAAAATAAAATTATATCTAACGTTGGCTTAAATTAAAAAAAAATATATGTATGTAAAAATTAAATGATGAAATTTAGGAGTAGAACATTCCCATTGATGGGTGAAAAATAAAAATTGGGAATGTAGAGTAAATTGGAGTTTGAGAGAAATATCTATATATAAATATAAGTACACATATAATAGAATTATTAAAATGAATAAGGGGATTACTATATTAACATGTATATATATAACCATATAATAAAGTCCAAATAACTCAAGTGATTAGAAAAATAAAAAGAAAAATTCAAAAATCCAAAAATGGGATGTCGGCCAAACAGAATTTGAGCAAGCTAGAACGGATTGAAATCCAGAATTCTTCGGTTATTCGATTCAGTCAGTGAGAAGATTGGCTTGGAACGTTCAAAGAAGATAGTTTGGCGGTGAAGGAAGGAGATTCTGGAACGAATTCGCTCTCTATAAAAGGAAGAAGATGACTGAAGAAGCAGAAATTGTCTGCTGCTTTGGGCGTCAAACTGAACCAACTGAAGAAGAAGAAGCTAAAGAAGAAGACAGAAGCAGAAGGGAACAAGAGGATCACGCCCCAGTTGTATGAAAGTTGTACTTAGATGAACCTTACTCATAGAGAGGAAGACATGTGTTCATGACCATAGAGTATGCACTTATCGCTCGAATCAAGTACCATAGGATCATGGGTTCCAAACATGAGTAAGTATATATTTAAAATAGACATCAAGAGTTTGCCACCATTTTACTATTAGAATAGAAATGAGACACTATTGTAAAGGATTGTGTTAGTTGCATATCGATAAATTAGAAGAAAAAAATAATGGGTGCGATCATACTAGCACTAATGCACCGGATCCCATCAGAACTCCGTAGTTAAGCGTGCTTGGGCGAGAGTAGAAACAAGCCAAAATAGAGAAGTGATAATAGAAATAATAGCTGAGATCTCAGAGAGAGTGATTAGAGATCACCCTTACAATTGTGGGCAAGTGGTAAAAACCCTGTAGCTAACAGTGACACCATAAGCTCATTAGGAGACTGGATTTCCTAGTATAGTAATATTAACTGGGTTAGTCAGTTACGATAAAGAGCAGCAAAAGTTGTTGATCAAATTTCAGAAGCTGCAATTCAGTCCTTTTGGGAGAGATTGTATGGAGAACACAAATGATAGAATAAGATAATTAGATAAGTACCTATTTGAGCCATCTGTGCCAGAACCTTATTTCAAAGAGCTACAGTGGTTCACCACAAAAACTGTCAGACTACATGATAAATGAAAACTAAAATGTTGGAATAGCTCAAGTTCATCCCAAGTAAGAGCAAACAACAAATTATTAGTAAGTTTCCAAAATTCTTTTATGGAAAAGTCAGAGATGTCATTTATGATACTTGTGTTAGGATATCCCAGTTATTATACTAAACTACATCAATAGCTGTGGACTCATAAGTCTTTTCAATAGTAACTAGGAAAGAAAGCAGGGTTTACAATTGTTCCACTGAAAAATAGGATGTACATTAGTCCAAAATCACTAATGACAATTGAAGATGTGATGTTTGAAGCTAAAAGGTGGTGGCCATTATGGATTTGCTCAGTTATGGGAAAGACTTGAGGAAATCTTAATTAATTTCAGAGAATGTTATCAAAGAAGTAATAAATTCACATCCAGTATCATTACAAGACGATGAATATAATATGGGTGGATAAATATCCTAGTTATATTCATGAATCTAAGAAATATGATCTGGTAGAACATGAAAAGATTCTCTATGTAGGATCAGAGTAGCGCAACGGAAGTGTGATGAGTCTTGAGAAACGTAGACTGATTGACAATACAAGTTAGCCTGACACAAATTTTGAGGACAAAATTTTATTTAAGGGAGGTAGATTGTAACACTTTGAAATTTTGCGAGTTCGTCTATTGCGAGTCAATATAAAATAAGACATTACTTTTCTAGGAATATGAGACTTTAAAATAAAAAAAAATTATATCTAACATTGGCTTAAATTAGAAAAATATATGTATGTAATAATAAAATGATGAAATTTAGGAGTGGAACATTCCCATTGATGGGTGAAAAATTCAAACTGGGAATGTAGAGTAAATTGGAGTTTGAGAGAAATATATATATATAAGTACACATATGACATAATTATTAAAATGAATAAGGGGATTACTATATTAACATGTATATATATATAACCTTATAGTAAAGTCCAAATAACTCAAGTGATTAGAAAAAAAAAAGGAAAAATTCAAAAATCCAGAAATGGGATGTCGGCCAAACAGCATGTGAGCAAGCTAGAACGGATTGAAGTCCAGAATCTCTGGTTATTCGATTTAGTCAGTGAGAAGATTGGCCTGGAACGTTCAAGGAAGATAGTTTGGCGGTGATGGAAGGAGATTTTGGAACGAATTTGCTCTCTATAAAACGAAGAAGATGATTGAAGAAGCAGAAATTCTCTGCTGCTTTGGGTGTCAAACTGAACCAGCTGAAGAAGAAAGACTGAAGCTAAAGGGAACCAAGGAAAGAATGAAGCTGCTGGTGTTTGTTGGTGCGACGATCAGAGGAAGGAAATGAAAGCAGAGGAATGCTACTCTGTTGTTGCTGCTGATTTTGCAGCTGCCGCTGCGTAAAGAGGAGGAACAGAGAAGAAGAAGAGGAGTGTGTAAGTTGTGTTGTAGCTGGACGAACAGAAAATCAAATTTGTTGGTGGTTATTGAATTTGATTCATGGGTGAAGAAACAATAGAGGTTGGAATTTCGATGGGGGCTAGCTGTGATCTAGTGGCCATGCATAATGAATTGAGGGGATGGAAATAAAGCAACATGGTTTTGCTACTGCTAATGTTGCCATACGAAGAAGAAACCATGTAGGAAGAGGAACAGAAACAGGGACGACGTGAGGCGAGCTGGAATGTGAGAGCACAAGCTGGAAACTAGAATTTAAACTCAAAAAATTCTGGGTTGAGGCATTCAAAAGCAGAACATGGATGGAACGTCCGAATCCAGTGATTTAAACTGCTACTTTGGGGAGTTCGTTTGAGAGAACAAGAATAGGAGGAAGTCTGGAAATCTTAAATTGGATTCTCAATTGTGGTTGTTGCAGCAGGCATCACGGAAGAGGAAGAACCATTTCGCTGGTTTGGCCGAGCGTGAAAAATAGAGTGTCAAGTTGGGATGAAATTAAAATTTGATTCTCTGAAATCGGTTGGAGCAGCAAGAGAGAGCAAGTTCTGTGGATTCTGATTCAAAATTCTGCATTGAGGGGCGTTACATGACCGAGTAGGAAGGATCAAGTGGGAAATAGATTTGGCTGGATGTGTTCAACTATTGGGTTGGTCGACCGGGAAACAGAGACGGTGAAGGGAACAATTTTCTGGGTTTGGATTTCTCCTTCTCCGGTTCATGAGCTAGCTGGAACACGGTTGAATTGGTTGGAGTTTCAGATTTCGCCAACATAGTTGAAGGAACACCATCAATTGGTGATCTGGGTTCCACAGAATTGTGAAGATAGAGGAGGTAAGAATATCATCAACTCTTTGATTTAGGTTGTTGCTGCGAGTTGAGTGGAGTATTTAAAAGACTTAATATAAGTTTAACAACTTGATATAGATTAATTAGGGAAATAAATCTATGATGATTCTACTTGTTCCATAATAGGGGAGTGCTAGGTTGAGAGGAAAAAAGTCAAATGGTTGTTTTATTTATTTAAGTATTTAGTTAATTAGTTTTTGTAAATTTGAATAAAAAGCTATTAGAACCAACAATATAAGATAGATTTAACTTAAACTTTAATAGGAGAAAATCTAAAAAAGGAAAGCTAGTATTTTAGAAAAGTTGATTCAAGAATTCAGTCAATGAATATTTTTAGAAAATCTTGATAAAATCATGAACCAAAAAAGTACATTCTAGGGTAAGAAAAATGATAGTAAATAATAATAATAATAAACCTTAGTAAATTTTAATTTCTTGTAGAAAAGAGATTGGAAACTTCAAATGCGAAAAAGACTAAAGTTTTGACAATTAGAAGTCTTATTTTGTTCGTAATTATTTTATGAATGATTTATTTAAAAACATAGAGACTAAGAAATTGAAAAACATTTATTTAACAAGTGTTAATGTATAGAGTGATTACTAAAATCATTTTGATTAGTTAAAAGAAATTATTTAATTATAAAGCGTGAAATTATTAGGGAACTTTGGTTAAAGAATTTACTATTGCAGATTGACTTTCTTAGGACGAATACTAGCGACGAAGAGAAAGAGGGACATCCAAAAATTCAAGTGGGCGTGACTTCCTTGCTCATATGTATTATATAGATTTAAGATTCAAAACAATTGTTCGAATAGATCTAGTTCATTAAAATTTATCATGATATCGATTAAACTTGTTGGTATGCCTAAATGATGTGTGATGATTGATTTACTTACTTATTGCATGCATGAGTGGGAAACACATGTAGTTAGACTTCATAAATTACTCAGGCACCTTATTACTTTACATTACATGCATTACTTGATTTATTTCTATTGTATTGTGTGATGCTTAATGTGTTTGGGGTTGTTTGTAAAACTAAAATAAGACAATGGTTTATTAAGAATCCACGTACCGGTGCGATTTTTGAGCCTGAAGCGGATCAAGGTGGCATCTCCTATATTTCACCGCTTGAGATTGTCGAGCTATAAGTTGGATCGTAGGTATTCCCAACCGGAGCTGACTGTGACAGCTCGAAGTCTTTGGGAGACAGTACGAGTCGCGATAAGTACTCTCTCTTAGGCTGTGATGTGTGTGTCGATTGCTTTTAGATGATTATTGAGACCCTCTGAGATTTGATTGGATCACATGGAATACCGAGAAACATCTCAACCCTCTTCCGGTCTTAGACTACAACTAAAACAAATGAATGTTTAAAACAACTAATGTTTGAAAGTGTTTGTAATGTTTTGGATTGGGTCTGTATAATGCATGTGATGTGTAGGAATGATCCACTGGGCTTTCGAACTCACTCCCACTTTATTTTTCAAGTACATATAGATGAAGAGTGTGATAACTTATATCTGAAGACTCGCACTTTAATTGGACACCTCATTGGGGAGGTAATCTGGGATAGGTGGCATTGGAGATGCTATTTGTTCAATTTTACTGAAACGATTTTCATGTATTTATTTAATTTAAATTCAGTTAACCAGATTTGTAAGCAATATTTTATTTTTAACATTTTTGTTTTGATTACCAGTTTTAAAGTATTTCCGCTGCATTATTTATGATTTGTATTGCTAAATTCGGCGAATGTATTGAGAAATATTTTGATCGTTTGTTTTGTATAAAACATCCATTCAGACTTTGACCTGAGAACAAATTGTTATGAACTTAATTTTGAATAAGAAGATTTTGATAGAAGAAAAAAATTTTAGTAGCATCTTGATTTTCATCGGGCGATGATCCACACGTGAGACAACACATAACAGGAGGTCTAGTTGCAAATTGGGGTGTTATAGACTAATGTAAATCATTTTTCTTTCTTGACACCATTGATAGTATTAGCCCAATCACATTTAAAAATAGGCATATGAAATGTATGATAATCAAGAATTATGATATCTCTTAAGACTCCATAATAAGTAACATCCCCAGATTGATGTGATTGATCTTTTGCACTAAACCTACAAAGAGTTATTGCTTCAATCAAAACACCACTATTTTGTTGGGATTTCTCTGCATCTTTTGTATGAAAATGGAGACTGTTTATTACATATCCCTGACACGATAATACTTGCTCCCTAGGCCCCAGTGTGAGCCATGTTAGCTTATTAAAAACATTGTTATGTCCAACAAGCTCCTTAATTTGATCATATAGAAAAGAATATAATTAGTACTACTTTGCTAAGATAATTGGATATGCTTGTTGAAAAATGCTTGTTTACCTTATCACAAATCCATCTATTAAATTCATCCATATGTCTTTTATATAACAAATGTTCATTCCTTAATAATCTTCTATCTGAACGTCGAAGTTTATTCAAGTGCATTCTAATAAAAAATATAAAGTTAGCTCCAACTTGAATGAAGCATTGGGATATTCAGAATTTATCATATGGACTATAAGAACAATATACTAAGGTCAAACTTCCAAACTATTTAATAAAATATAATGGTGAGCAATATCCAAGATATCAAATGGAAGCACCACTTTCTTTTTAGTAAGAATGGGTAGCCCTCCAATATTATTTCATTTTCTTCATCTTCATTTTCATCATCTTTATTGCGTGTCGATTGAATCCCTTCCTCACATGGTTTCTCAATATATTTGCTAGAAAATATGGTACACTCGTTGGCAAGATATCGTTCAGCTATACAACCCTCTGGTCATGCACGATTCTTAACATAGCCCTTTACCACTTTCATGAATCTAAAACACCACAAAGATTAGTACATTCAATTATTTGGTGAGCAATGGATTATGATACATATATAATAAAGTAGGTAAACACATTAAAATGATATATATTCTACCTCTCAAATGGATATATCCATCGATATTGGATTGGTCCATCCAAACAAGCTTTTCATCCCAAGTGAATTGTTAAGTGAACCATAATATCAAAAAAAGATGGAGAAAAGAACCTTTCAAAAATGCACAAAGTTTCAGCTATTGAATCATCCAAGTCCAATAATAAATTTCAATCAACCATCCTATCACAAAGTACATTAAAAAATCTACAAAGTCATGAAATTGCATATCTTAGACCATTAGGTAGAACTCCTCTCAAAACAACAGGCAAACTTTGTTGCATTAATAAATAGCAATCATGTGACTTTAAGTCAAGTATCTTACATTCTTAATCGATACACAATTTCCAATGTTAGACCCATAACTGTCAGGTAACTTCAAATTTGCTAATCTTCTACAAAAAATTGCTTCTCTTTGTTTGAAAGAGTGTGCATTGCAGTAGGTAAATATAATCGAGCTCTTCGCTTCTCAATAGGCATCACATCCAAATTATGACGTAAAAGCAAGCTCTGTATAAATTTGACTAAATTACTTCATATGTTATTAAATAGAATGAATCCATATTATATTTCCAAAACAAAAGAATTTAAAGTTCAATGACACAAATTTGTAAGCATACCTTCCAATATGGCAATTCAAAGCAAATCTAATTCTTCTTCCATGTTTGTTCCTCCTCTGTTGTCTTTCTCTTCCTTTTTTTACTCTTCTTCTAGTCACTTACAATATTTTCTACCTCTGTAAGAATTGATTCACTTGTAAACCACTTTGGTTTTCCTTATAGCTCTTGTTTACCATTAAACCAAACTCTTTTTTTTCGATATGGATGGCCATGATATAAAAATCTTCTATGGCCCATGTATGCGAATTTTCAACTATGACGTAACCATTCAGAGCAAGTATCCAAGTGACAAATAGGACATGCAAATCTTCATTTTGTTGACCACCCAAACATATTTGCATAAGCAGGAAAATCATTTATAACCCACATTAAGATTGCCCTTAAGTTGAATTTTAATTTTGTAAATGCACCATACATTTCAACTCCATTTGTCCATGAAAATTTCAAATTGTCTATCAAAGGTGCTAAGTAAATATTTATATCATTTTCTAGTTGTTTCGGCCCAAGAATGAATAATGTCAACATTAAATTATCCTTCAACATGCACAACCATAGAGGCAAGTTATAGTAACTAATATTACTGACCAACAACTGTACCTCAAACTAAGGTCTTGACATGGATTAAAACCATCTGCAGCTAATCCAAATCTAATATTTCTAAGATCTAATGCAAAAGATTCAAATTGTCATTTTAGTTTCTCATGTAGCTAAATCAACCGGATGCCTCATTTTCCCTTCTGTACTTTTGTTATTTTGATGTCATGTTAATTGTTCAGCTATTTCAGCCAGTCCATACATTCTTCGAATTCTTGGAAGTATTGAAAAATAATGCAACACTTTCTTAGGGACTTTTGTCTTTTTTGAGTGTGATTAGATTTCCATCTAGACGAACCACATTTGGGGCATAGATCTGCATGATGTAGTTCATTTCTAAATAAACAATGATCATTAATACAAGCATGTATCTTCTCATACCCAAGATCAAATTCCTTTAGAAGTTTTTTTTGTTGCATATAAAAAATTAAGAAGAGTATGATCTAATAGAAGCAAATCACCTACAATCTTAAGAAATCCATTAAACCCAGTGTCTCATAAACCATATGAAGCTTTTAACTTCAATAAAACTATTGTTGCTAAAATTTTTGTATGTTCTGAGTAACTAAGATATAAAGATGTATATGCCTCTTTAACTAAATGTGTGAGGTATTTCTCTTCAATTTCATGCTCATTCTGTCTATCATGATCTTTTTGAATATATGCGTGGTCTTATACATATTGTATGTATCATTCATAGCTCTATTTTCGGAGACAGAACCATATGTTTCAAACCTTTTTCCATAAAAAAATCAATTAGTATCTATAGGATCCATACCTTTTAGTATGTTCCGAGCAACTAAGATATAAAGATGTCTATGCCTCTTCAACTAAATGTGCGAGGTCTTCCTCTTCAATTTCATGCCCATTCTGTCTATCATGATCTTTTTGAATATGTGCATGGTCTTATACATATTGTATGTATTATTCATGTATATATTTTCGGAAACAGAACCACATGTTTCAAGCTTTTTTCCATGAAAAAACCAATTATGTAACACCTCGAAACTTTGCGATCATGCCACGTCGTGAGTGAGCATAAAACAAGTAAAATAATAATTGAAAAAATCGATGTTGGTTGAATTAACTAGAAAAAAAAATAATGATAATAATGAGTATATATATGATGAAATGTGTCATTAGAAAATATAATAAATTGATGAAAGTAGAAATTGAAAATTTATAATAAATAGACCGTTGAAATATATTCACACATATAATAGAAAATTTGAAGCGAAGAAGAAACGATATTATTAATATGTAAACTTATAATAAGGGTTGAATAAATCAATGAGAATGATATATATATATATATCAAAATATATATATATATATATATATATATATATATATATATATATATATATAAAGATTAAAATAGATATATATATTTGTAAAATTATAATAAGGTTTTATATAAACGAAAATAATTAGCATGCTTTGGTAGATAAAAAAAATTAAAAAAAAATTGCCCCTTGCTAGAGCGATCACGAGCAGGAAGGAAGAAGCAAGAAAGAAGAAGAACAATCAAGAAAGAATAAGAGAAACCAAATTGAAGAAAAACCAAAGTAGAGGTGCGTGTCGATGGAAGAATGAAGGAGAGATCTCTGTTGCGGGAATCCGAAACAGGGAAGAAGAAGACCGAAACAGGGGAGAAGAGGAAGACCAGTCCTGCTGGTTTCGCAGCTGCTGCTGCGTTGAAGAAGAAGACAACTGAGGAAAGAAACAGCAAGCAAGAAGAGAAGAAGAGGGAGAATCAGTTGGCTGCTACTCTGGCTCGTTGTTGCACGAACAGAGGAAGGAAGAACATAGAAGAAGCCCGTGCTCTGTTTTGAGGGCGTTGATGTGGATTCCGGTGTGATGATAATCCAAACAAGAAGAAGAAGATGAAACGAGGAAGTGGAACTGCTGCTGCTGCGAGACGAAGAAAGGGAAGATACAACTGCTGTTGTTGCCGTGATGGAACTAACGAACGAACCACAAAAAAAAAAAAAAAAAAAAACCAGGCTATTGGGTATTGTGGACAGAAAACGCAGCTACAGCTACTGCCGTTTGGCGTTATCGACAGATAAGAGGCTGTTTTGATTTTAGTGGGATTTCGGTTGTGGGTTTTTGGGTGGCTGCAAGTGCGTTCAGTTGTTGGTGCAGTCGTGCTGCTGATGCGCCATGGAAGACGCTAGCCGTGCTGATTGTGTGAATTTGAGCAAGCTGGAAATTGGGTTTGAACTCAAGAAAAGAATTCTGGTTCATGGTTTGAGCAAGCATTTGGATTTTGGTAATATCTGAATTAGTGTCAGTTGGTTCAAAAAAAAAAAAAAAATTCAAATTCTATGGTGTTTGACTTGGGTCTCGGTTTGGTGATCAACTAACGAAATAGAACGGAGAAGAGAAGAAAGGTTGATTCGCGCGTAGTAGACAATACGAGATAAATTTTAGATTTTAATTTTGGGATAGTAGGAAATTTATTTTCATGATGTTCGATAAAATTAGAAATTTGAAACTGAATACAAATTAAAACTAATTATAACAAGTACAAAAATAATTTAAAAAATTTATTTAATAATTTAAATTAAATAAATTTAATATAAGGTTAATTATAAATTATTGAGCGTGAGAGTTAATTGATTTAATTCCATTAAATCAATTAGTCTTTTAAATTAGAATTGAAAAAAATAATAATAAAAATAATTTTTTTTAATATCAGAAGTTTAAAACTTAAGAAATAAATTAGTTAAAAATATGAAAAATAAACTTAAGAGTTAAAAAATCTTTTAGAAGAAAAGAATAAAATTTGAGGCTTTGAAATTAGTGGTGTAATAATTAGAAGTCTTATTTTATTCGTAATTAGATTAATTAAGTATTTGAATTTAGGAAGATCGCAGTTATTAGAGATCTAATTTATGAACAGACTTACAAGTAAATTATTAAAGTTGAAATGTCAAATCAAGAAAATTTTAGAAGACACGGAAACTACTTTAATTAGAATATATAAAATTTTAGAATTTTGGAATAATCCTAAACTAGTTGGAAGAAATGTTCGAACTCTATAATGATCTTAGAAATTATTTAAACTTAAGAATAATTTTATTGAGTATTGAATTTCAGATTCTTACAAATTTAAAGTGTCGAATATCCCAACGGAAAGCAAGAAAGCTCTGAAGATCGGCAAAACTAGGTGGGCATGACTTCCTTGCTCATATGTATTATATAGATCTAAAATTCAAAGCATTTGATTGAATAGTTCTAGGTTATTAAAATTTTTTTTTAGAAAATTGATTGAAATTGTCTGACTTCTTTGAATGATGTTGTAATGTGTAATGAACTATTTAATCCATGCATAATTAGTTATGACATGATCTCGCATTTAGATTCACTCAATTATGGCATGCATGACTAGGCAAATATGTAGTTAGATCCCATTGTTTATGTATGCACCTTATCATGCAAACTTGTAAGTATAGTTTGAATTATATGTTATAGTGTATTGTATGATGATTGATGCGATTGAGATCGTTTGTAAAACGAAAAAATATAAGATGATGGTTTATTAAAAATCCACGTACCGGTACGATTGACAAGTCTGAAGCGGATCGAGGTGGCATCTCCTATATGTCACCGCTTGAGATTGTCGAGCTATAAGGCAAATCGTAAGTATTCCCACCTAGAGCTGACTGTGACAGCTCGATGTCTTTGGAGGTATCTCAACCCTCTTCCGGTCTTAGACTTCGACCAAAACTAATTGAATGTTTGAACGCCTAATGTGTGAAAGCGCTTGTAATGTTTTGGATTGGGTCTATATAATGCATGTGATGTATAGGATCGATCCACTGAGCTTTCGAGCTCACTCCCATTCTATTTTCAAGTACACTTAGACTTAGAATATGGTGTCTTAAGTCAGAAAACTCACACCCAGATTGGACACCTCATGGGGAGGTTAGTAGGGATAAGTGATTTGGAAGTTTTATTTTATGTATTATATTGAATTGTATTAATGTGTTTACATTGGTTTAACTTCGACTGTTTTATCTTTAGATGGCTTTAATTGTTTAACGATTTTGTTTAAATGGAGGATTTTAAAAGTATTCTGTTGCATTGCTTATAATTTACTCGGTAAAATTATTATGATTTTCTACCTTGCACAGAATATCTGTATAGACATTGACTTGAAAACAAAAGGTTATAAACTAAATTTTAAAGAAAAAGATTTGAACAGAACGAAAATTTTTAGTAGCATCTCGATTTTCATCGGGCGACGATCCACACGTGAGGTGACACGTGAAGGGAGGTCCGGTGGAAAATTGGTGTCACACCCCGACCCCCGGACCGGACATCATATCCGTCAATGTAAAACCCCGTCGTCGGGCGTTGCGCGGCTCCAAGCTAGGCGCGTGGTCCGTCGAGGCACCAGGCGTGCAACTGTCAACATCAATCCGTATACAAACCTCTATACGTGAGGTTTAAATCATTTCTTAATTTCAAATAGTCATTTTATTCACGCTTCATTAAGCAGTTGATTTCAAATCAAATTTACCGGATGTTCAAAATCATATTTATACTGGAAATCAAGATAACAGTAGCGGAAGCACTAATCATATCAAATATTTTTAAATCATTGAACACTGTATAGCATACCATAACTAAAAATTATCAGTTTATGAATCAAAACAAAACAGTGTTCAAGATGGTAAACAGTCCTGTAAATACATATACAAAAATATGTTACATGACCCTTCGGTCTAGTTTCAAAATATATATCGTAAAAACTATACAAAAATAAAGAGACAGTTTAAACAAAAATATCATACACTCTCTCTATACAAACTCCAATCTCCGGCCTGCATCCTCACTGAGCGTTGGGCTCATGAGTACCTGTAAGATAAAAATGGGATGAGCTCAAAAGCCCAGTGGATCTCCCCTACACATCAATA
>JAJIYU010001309.1:0-38057 GCA_030144865.1 Tinospora cordifolia | reverse complement strand
TATATATATATATATATATATATATATATATATATATATATATATATATATATAAAGTGAACAATTTTTTTAAGACAAATCTCTCAACTACTTGGCATGAGTAGTGAAGGGTCCATGGATCGCTATAATTAATACTTAAATATATTAACCTAAATTAACTACATCAGATATTAATTATTTGATGATTGCCCTGGTTTATAATGAAATAAACATTACAGAAACTTCATAACACATAATATATATTTTGGGAATTACTTAAATCACAATGAATTGATTACATTAATGTTTGACGACCTAACAATTAAGTGAAAAAAAAAAGAAAAAAAAAAAAAAACTGTGCCTACCTGCCGTCCAAAGTCTTTTTTTTTTTTCTCTAAAATCAATAAACAGGAAAATAATATATAAATGGTGGTTGGCTAAGGTCAATTATTAAAGTAGACTTGGGTTGAATAAGCCAAAAAACTTTAACTATTGAGTCTCTTTCAGGTCATATTCATATTTTTTCTTACTTCACACGACTCCTAAAACAGTGGTCAAATGAATCTTATCCTCATATTATAATTATCTATTTTAATTTTTAATATATTTTTAAAATATTATTAATTATATGCTTCATATATTTTAAATAATTAGTTAATGAATATTAATAAATTATAAATTATTAAAAAATATAATTTAATAAATAAAAATTTAATAAACTGATGTCTGAATGCTATTGTTGTTGATTCCGAGAGACTTCTAATTATAAAAAATTAAATAAGAAAAGAAATATTTTCTGGCAGCTACTAATTATGTTGAAAATTAGACCCACACTCACGTGGTGAATGGTGAGCTGTGAGTATTTTCTTTTTATAATTTCTCCCCTAAACGTGCCCTCACTGATGCAAGCAGTCAAGTAATAGTAATACCTAAGAAGAATGACGCATGCTCTTGTATGTCATCAAGGGAAGTTGTTGCCTTCAACTTCCTGGCTGGAACTAATGTGGATTATTTGCAAACGCGGTTCCTGTTCAAATGTCACCTTATAGTAAAATTGTCATTCTACTATATTTTATCATTATACTTTTTTTTTTGTTATAAATTATATTTTCTGAAGTGTGATAGATATGACTTACAATCACATTGAGTATATATTTTTATTTTTAAAAATTATATTTTTAAAATAAATTAATTTTTTATATTTTTATGTCACTTTTTATTGTTGAGAATTGATAAATATAATACATAATAGATAATTCTTTTATGTAAATACTCAAAAATATCAAGCACATAATATTTTTAATTCAAAAAATTAATAAATTAATTTTTTTTAAATAATTTTATTATTTTAGTAAAATTAATTAAAATTCATGTAATTAATGCATAAATAAATTTAATAAATTTAAAAATTAAAAATAAAATATCATATTAATATTAATATTAATAATGAGAGAAGAAAAGAAAAGAAAAGGACATAGGGTGGGGTGGGTGTAACCCTACAATGGGGGTTACACGCAAGCAGACACGTAACCCTCATCACACAAGGTTCTGCCTTCACTAACACCCACCATTACACCTCAATATAGTTACCTTAAGGGTCATTGATCCATCACTTTTTAAAATAATTTTCATTGTAATTAACTAAATATTTATTTAGGTCCAAGGTGAATCTTGTTTTTTGAAATGTGAAAATTAATGTTATAAAAGTATGGATATAGGAATAAGAAATTGAATACAAAACGCGTCTACTTGGTAAGTACAAAATGGTGCCTTTTATTTAAAAATTTCTTTAGTCACATAACAAAAAGTAACAAATTTTAAATATAGTTTATACATAAAAGAACAATTAGATCCTTAAATTTTTTGCTCATGCTCACACTTAAAGAAGCCCAAGCATCACCCAAACCCACATGTAACACACATGCAAGGAAGCCCAAGCATCACCCCACATACGCATTTAACATGAGGCATGTGGCTTGCAATTCACGGCATGCACACGCATGTGCAAGGGAAAAAGAGTGTTTGACCATCTTAGGGTGCATTGGACATGTAATACTTTGCTCTTCTGTCGAAAAACATCTAATCAAATAGATACGATCTAACGACATGGGAACAAAGCATTGCTATCAAAATCAAAAGTTTGCGGTTAAAATCTAAATGACGTGATTCGATGATGCATTAGTAAGATGAAATGTAATGATTAACACCATTAGATCACATTCAAAGGCCAAAAATGCTATCCAATGGTATCTAAAAGGGTATCATGACTGGCCATGACTTGTCTATAAATAGAAAACTCATTCTCATCCTACAAATTACAAAAAAATTAATTTCTCTCACATATTCTCTGCTTTTGACAACAGTCTTTTTTAATTTGTGAGTTGAGGACGTTAATTTTGTCCAATTATTTTGGAAGACAAGTGTATTCATTGAGAGCATCTAAATAAGACACTAGCATATTAAAAAAAAAAAAAATAGAGTAACACTCTAACATCAATTTGCAGCAGTCCTTTTGTTGAAATGTTAATTAATTATCAATAAAATTATGAGTCATCGTTGGAAATTCTTGTGGCTAAGATCAAACAATTCAAACCAATCTACTACATATTAAATAGTTGAAGCCAACCCGCCTTAATTGTCACCAAACATTCATTCTTCTTCCAATTTAGTTAACCGATCTTAATCTTTTTATTTTAAAAACCAACAATAAGGGTGAGTTTTTAAAAATGTAATAATAATAATAATAATAATAATAATAATAATAATAATAATAAAAGATGAAAAAAGCAATGGAAAAAACTTGTGTTTTGTTGAATGAAAGATGTATATTTTAGAGTATATATATCTTCATCTGATAATTATGAATCTTGTGCCTGTATTTTTATTTTTATTTTTTTCAAGTAGCTGCAGCAGTCATTTTAATATTGTTTTTAGCTTGTTTAGAACAAGGAGATCATCATTGACATATTGAAGCTTTACAACATAATAGGACTGCGTGCCTTGATTTACTCCAATAATAATTACAATCACATTGACACCATATCTAGATATGAAACAAAAAAACATACACATTAATTAAATTTTGGTTACACAAATATCTTGAGTTATGCACAAGCATGATATGTATAGTCACCAAATGCAAAAGCCAGTAATCTCATACAACACAACCTTCAAATGTCTGACAAGTATTAACCAGCTAAGCAAGAACAATAAACACCAATTTATTATTTACATATTTAATCCTTTGTTCATGTTTCAGAGTATAATTAAGCTATTGTTGCTTTCACGACTTCGAATGCCACAAGCCTGCAGATAGTTAGCAGTAAGATAAAGAAGCACCTCATGAATTCTTGTTCGCGGGAGACTGGTCATGGCTCATTGGAACTACTTGACACTGTACTCTGCATCTGTTGTTGCTCCATTTTAATCCTCTCTAGGTCCTCTGTCAGCTGTTTGATGCGATCCCCATAAAATTTCTCGAGATATTCCATCTGTGGCCATCATAACATCAAGAAAATTGATAATAATTAGAAGTCAAAACAGTTGTCTAATTGAGGGAACGACAAAAGAAGCAGTTTGAATATACAAAACACTTAATAGGTGTGTGGCTAAGGTGTTTGTTTGATGTAAATGAGAGATTGAGAATGATACTTTTACAGAAGTTATATAACTTGGGTTTTCTTGCATACCCCAAGAAACTGTTTGGTGGAAAGGAAATACCTCTTTGTCACGTTCTTCAAAGTTTTTGCTTGCCTCTCGTCTCATTATTTGAATATCATCTTCACGCGCATGATACTTTTCATCAATTTTTTGATAAGCCTGATTTAGGAGATCGTAGTTTTCCTTTTCTTTTTTAACTTTATCCTCAAGCACACTCAGCTTGGAATCATTGTCCCTCATTTTCTTAAGGGGATCAAAAACCATAGTCTTGTATGACTTCATTTCATACTTACAGTTCGGTTTGCCTGAAAATCATCAGTAAATATCTATGTCAGCCAACCAGAGGAAAAATATTGAAGAAAAAAATTACATATGTTGTTGCAAAAGTATTTAGTAAACTTAGGCTGCTTAAGGTTCCTGAATTAAAGATATTATCCTTGGAAAGAAAAGAATGAGAAGAAAGAAATGACAAGCTCCACATGGACAATTGCACAATCTGAGAAAACACTAGAGTCTTATACCTTTAACTGATTGTATCTTGCATTCTAACTAGCTTGTGTTTACGTTTTAGAATGAGGAGAATATGGAACATTTATTAATTAAATGCTCTTATGCTAAGAGCATTTTGAAGGAATGGCATTATTGACTAGCTAGGTAACTGATGTTTCTCGTTACCCTCCTCTTATAGAGAATGCTTGTCCTTGTGAAATTGTCATAATTTGACAGTAAAGGACTTGAAGGTTATGCAAACTGCTCCATTGGCAACACTTTGGAAGCTTTGGGATGAAAGCAATCAATATGTTTTCAAAAACCAAACCAAACATACAAGCATGTGAAGGAAGGACACGGTAATCTTGGCATTTTCCTGGGTTGTGGTATTTGGGATGAATGACGGGTATTCTATTTCAGAGTGGTCTATTGTTTCCACTGTACGAAGTACTGTAACCTGGATGTTGTTTTTGTTGGTGTTGGTACTACTACTTGTGCATCTAATTTGCCATTTTATCATTTGAGTTGTAGCCGGGGCTCATTGCACCTTGTTTTGTTTTATCATTAATATTATCAAGCTTTCTTGCCCCTCAAAGGAAAGGTTAAGCTTGGGCACGCCTAGGTCTCTTATAGTCTGGAAATCTGACCAACTCTAAGCACATCTATGAGGTATTAATATAGAAGACTTTAGTATGAAGGCGACATACTAACTTATATTTTATATGATGAATGTATCCATGACAAATCTAGGACTATTATTTTGGTCTACATATACTCAATAGATTGTACATTGCTGTACAAGGACCGTTGACATCTTTGGAGATCTTGTATTTGAAAAAACAAAATAGGAGCTAGTTGCTTAATGATGATGAAACATGTCAAGAGTCATGGAATATATATGAAAACCAGCGTTCTTCTTTATCAGACAAACATTTAGCTAAAGGTATTGTGACACTAATAAATTCTTGAACACCAGTGTTGTAACAAAATCAAATGCTGAAGCAGAAAGACTTGTAAGACTAGCCTAACTGATGCATTCATCATGTCTTGGTATTGAACTTTGTATAAAGTCTTTGGTATTCATAGCTTGTGAGTTAAACATGTGAGTTAAACTTTGTAAGTTTGAAAATCTTCTAGCAACACATTTACCAAGTTGTTCAATTGCAGTCAAGTTGAGAATGGGGTTATCTGACACGTAGTCCGACAACGGAAGTGTATTCTTGTAGATAACGTTAGGAGCACCAAAAATTGCGTGCATTGGGAAGTTAAGTTCTGCATGTTGTTAATAATACCAGGAACATCAGTCTACAAAAACTATACCACCATGTGAGAACGTACCTTCATTTATATTTTTCTCAACTCATATCTCAAGAAAAAGGGGATTATCTCTCATCTCACCTTAACTTAGATAACCTGATAACTATCTTCACCTTGGAAATTATATCCAGGTCATATAGAAACATTTTTATACAAATATGAAAGGCATATCAATAAAAACGAAGTCAAATATGACTTAAAATATATTACATTATTACAAGATGCAGTTACTAATATTTAATCAACTCTTGTCATACATGTCCTTACACCTATTTTAAGAATTTTTTAAAATGTTATAATTGTTATAAATGTATTTAAATAAACACCACTCATCATTTAATATTCTCTAACTCCTAAATTATAATAGGTTTATGATCCACCATTTTTGTGTAACCTATAGGTCATTTATATTATTGTAACCATTACATTTATATGTTGTAAATAGTATTTATCACCCATTATGACCAAAAGCCTATATAAAGGAGTGTTCATATTGTAAAGGATGTACTAAGGTTGTTGAAATCCAACCCCTTATTAAGAGAATGAAAAATTCTCTCTATTTTCTATTCTCTCAAGTTTGTCTTCTAATAATTTCTTGATCTTCTAGTAGTTTTTTTTTATTTTATAACACATTACCAGCACGATCACGCTTTTGATGAAAATATCTTAAAAATCAAAGAAATAAGAGCTTCAAAGATGAAAGTTTGAAGATATGTTTTTAATTTGTGAGATTAATTTTTATATTATTATTTGAATAATGCATATATTTTGTATATATGTATGATTTAATATAAATTATATATAATATTATTGACCAAAAAAGTATGCTCTTGAAGAAGCATTCAAATATTGATATGATAAAAAAATAATAATGAAAAATCACACTTTGATATATTTTATATGCATATGTCATAAATGAAATTATTTTATGAACTATAATTATGATTATAATTGTTGATAATATGGTTATAGTCATTACTATTTTTCTGAAGTAGAATAATGTTATTATTGCAACACATAAAATTATATATTATAAAGTGTTTGCATTATGTATCAAATAAATTAATATTGGTTGGATACCTGTAGTATCATCATATGATTAATCAATGCCTTCATAAAAAAAATATGCGAAAATTGAGAGAATTATTGATGGCTCTTAAAGAATAATGTCTTATATTTTGCTAAAATTACTCTCGAAGAACAATTAATATATTGACAAATAACTGCTTTTGAAGAGCAACTTAAAGATTAGGAAATTAATGTTCTTGAAGAACAATTGGTTTTCTTCTTGATTTATTATATTGACATTTGAGGTCAATTGAAATATATTGTGATTGATAATAAAAGTTCTTTGACACAAAAATATTTATATTTTGACATGATTGACTAATTTTTTTTGGAACCTCAATATAATGTTTCTATCCTTTATGATTCAATGAAGCAATTTTCTTGTCATTAGGGGAGGAAACCCAATTTTTGAATAAATTTCAAAGGAGAAGTCGAAAACCAATTGATAGTTTACAAGATCAATCAACTATATAAACATGAATTTCAAAGAAGAAGTTGAAAACTATTTGGTAGTTCACAAGATCAATCATATGCAAATATAAATTAATTAACTGATGCACAAGTTACTTGTGAAAATTTAACACACCTGAAGTGTGACTAACCAGTCAAGTCAAAAGACACATATGCAAAATATTCCTAAAGAAGAATCAAATAATATTATAATTATATGTCCCATGAATTGAGAATTAAATATTCTATGAAATGGAATAAATTGAGAACATGAGTATACTGAGGCATAAATATCTCTTGAAGAGATATATATTGAAAATCAAACATTTCTTAAAGAAAATAGATTTGATATTAATGTCTAATAAAACAACATAAGGATGCATTATATGTAAAAAAAATATCATAAATTCAATATATGTGTGAAATATTGAATAAAAATAAATATTGTTCATGATATTTATAATATTTCAAAGTGTCCATTGATATTTTATAAAATGGGGACCCCACACTATAGATTGTGAAATAATATCGACATTAAAAATGAGCAATTTAAACTCATTGACGAATGAGAAATATTTTTACACTTGATAGTATATGATGTGTTGAATGCAAATGAATATTCTATGAAGATTTTCAAAGAAATTGGATCCATAGATAATAATATATATAAAAGAATCCCAGAAGGATTAGAATCCAGAAGTGGTAAAATTTCTAAAGAATTTAAAATGCATACTTGAAGCAAATGCTTCGAAATATAAATTTTAGAATGTTTAACATTATCACATATATTACTTGATTATTTATGTGCATATATTACAATCTTGTTGATTGCTATTAACAATCATTGATATACTTATGCTCTTAACAAATTGCACAAGATTAGATATTATTTTCTCTACCAAGTTACTTGCAAGATATAGCTCCCACCAGCTCGAAGATATTAGAATGATATTAAGCATATACTTTGCTATCTTTAAGAAACAAATGATATGACTCTATATTTTCGAGAAAAGTAAAGCAACACCAAAGTTGGCTAGAATGCAGATATTAAGTTCTTATCGGATCCTCATGAAATAAGGTCACGAAGATGATCTATTTTCACTTATGTTGATATTACAATGTCATAATGATCCGTGAAGTAGATTTTTCAAACAACAATCTATGAAACAAGTTACAATGAGATTTTGGCAATCTATGAAACAAGTCATGATGTGTATAGCTGAGATCTATGATCCAACATATTCAAGGATATTGTGGATTATTTTCTATTAAAGCTTGTCTGTCAACATCATATGAAGAAAATGCAACATGTATTGCATAATTACGAGAAAGATTTATCGAAAGTGATAGAATTAAATATATTTCACTAAGATTCTTCTTTACACATAAGCTTCAAAAGAATGATGGAATTGATATTCAACAAATAAGATTGAGTGAAAATCTTGAAAACTTGTTCGTAAAAGTTCTGCCATGTACAAGATTTGGATGACTCAAGATATTTCAAGTATGACAATAAAAAAAAGTCTACACATGTCATCATGAGGGAGAGAATAAAGAAAAGTTATTGATTAATGAACTGTACTCTTTTTTTCTTAGCTAAGGCTTCATCCTACCGGGTTTTCCTTACAAGGCTTTTAACGAGGCAGTCCTAACAATATTATAATACTCCGTGAATATATGTACTTTTTTTCCTTCTAAATTTTTTTTCATTAGGTTTTCTTTAGTGAGGTTTTAACGAGACATATTCTCAATAGATGGTGGTATTCAAAAGGGGGAGCGTTATAAATGTATTTGAATAACTACCACTCACCATTTAATATTCTCTAACCCATAAATTATAATAAGTTTATGGTCCACCATTTTTGTGTAACCTATAGGGCATTTATATTATTGTAACCATTACATTTATGTGTTATAAATGGTATTTATCACCCATTATGACCAAGAGCCTATATAAAGGGGTGTTCACATTGTAAAGATGTACCAAGGTTGAAATCCAAACTCTTATTAAAGAAATAAAAAGCTCTCTCTATTTTTATTCTCTCAAGTTTGTCTTCTAGCAGTTTCTTGATTTTCTAGTAGTTTTTCTTTTATTTTATAACAATAATTATTTTTTTCCTTTAATTTTTTCATTCTAGGATAGTTGTCAAAAATATCTTAAAAGGATGTTTTACAAAAAACACAAAAAATCCTAAAATAATGTCTCTTTTTAGGACCTTAAGTTTAAGTACTTTGTTTTAATGTCCTAAAAGCACTTCTAAGACATTTGTAGTGGTAGTCAAGTGATACGCATTTATGCGAACAGAACACAAGGCTTCTGAGAAGTGGAGCTTTAATTTTATGTCAAATATCCATTAAACCAAAACAAAAGTTGTAAACAATTAGATTAAGGCAAATCAAGAAGGATAAGCCTATCACACCTTTAATTGGTTAATGGAAAATGGAAAATAGGATTTTTAACTCAAGATGATGTATAACACTTAGATGCATCTAATATTGTGACTGTGAAATAGAAAATTTCCCCCACATGCAGCTTGGTGCCATTTTACTTCTTCAGCATGGAACTTTTCTCTTGTAAAAACCACTAATGGTAGGTTTTGTCTTCCAAAAAGAGACACCTAAAACAACGTAATAAAAAGGAAACATACCTTTGGAATGCTTGTTGAATAACTCCATATCTTCCTCACTAGCCAAGTAACCATATAGCAAACGTTCCCTTGAAGAGTATTGACGGGAATGAAAATATTCCCATGCATGCCTACCTCGACCTTCTTTAAGAAATTGATTGTGCAAGCACTCTGCCTCCACATATGCCACTCCAGAGCTTTCAAAGACTAGTGCAGTGACTCCAGTGTGACCATTAGGACCATAAGCACTTTTAACATTCTTGATATTATAACTTTTAATGTTAACAGGTAGTTCCTCCCGCCTCAAGCCAATCCACTGCAAAAAATACAAACACTTTGAGCTTTCAAGGTCACAAAAATAAATAGCTTTAATTCCCTAGGTGGATGTTATGCAATTACAAAGAAAGTAGCTAAAAAAACAATAAATAAAAGTAAAACAGAGAGATGTTGGATCCTTGGTACAAATAAAATCAGAGCATCTACCCTAGACTATGTACACTTCATCAATTAATAGAAATAAGAATGGGAGACAACTAGTGGAACTTAAGGCCTAAAGTGGAACATTTGTGTGGTGGGACATGAATGGGGTGAAACACTAGACTAAACTGCAAAAAAAAAAAAAAAAAAAAAAAAGGGTCATAAATATAGGGGTGCAATTCTTATTAGATAAAGGTATTTATTAATTGATAATCTTATAAATTAAATAAAACCATAATATATAATTATTTCAACTATAAGAAATTAGTACTATGTTACTAGATCTATTAGATTATGAATTCTATATGCTTACATGCACAACACATGCATAAACGAAAGACATACAAACTGCACTTGCAGTTGTGTACTCAAAAGCAACTCACTAAACACTCTGGATTCCTATCAGGTCCAAGAGACAAATTTTAAGAAATTGAATATTTAATGTTGATTTCGCATTTTCAAAAGTTTTCATTTGTGTTCTCAAAAGTCAAAAGTGATTAAGATGCACAACTTACCACAAGAATTCCTAAAGACAAATCTCCCAGAACCAAGATTTTGTTGAGATTGACTTTTAACTACATTGGATCGAGTGATTAGAATGATTATTCGTTACAGACTTCAAGTATAATTCTATTATTTGGTTGAATGAATTACTGAGTGATTAAGTGCGTGGATGGCCTTCTTGTATTGTAACATATTCTGCATAGTATATTAATCTCTTCATCCAAGATGCATGGATTA
Source organism: Tinospora cordifolia (assembly GCA_030144865.1). Taxonomy (NCBI): domain Eukaryota; kingdom Viridiplantae; phylum Streptophyta; class Magnoliopsida; order Ranunculales; family Menispermaceae; genus Tinospora; species Tinospora cordifolia. Next base: position 27,249 of record JAJIYU010001309.1, on the reverse strand, counting down.
ATTAGCCTAACTGCAAAATCGATTGTGCCATTTTTTGATTGATTGTTCAAACACTGCGATTCCTTTAAATTGATCGATCTATCAACCTCAAACAAAAGAATTAATTATACATAGGAGAAGCAAGAACAGGTATGAAAGAATCACCTTCCCAGTATCATCCTTATGTGATCGAGTATTCTGCAATATAACGATAGGAGGCCAAACGATCAATTGATCATCGACCTCCTCTTCCAAGCCTTTCCACTCCAACGATTTTCCCCGATCCAAACCAGAAGATTTCGCACTACGATTCTTCAACTCCCCACGGAGAATCTCCGCAAATCTCCGATGCAGCTTAACTCGTCTCGATTTTATGCTCTCCGCATGCTTAATTATAGCGTGGAATCCTACATACCACACGTTTCCTCCCGCTCCACCTCTGCAAGCCGGACAATGCATACTCTCTTCCATCTGATCTTTCCGCAACGAATCCAACCGCTGGAAAAACCCCTTCAGCCACTTGCTCTTCTTTGCATCATCCAAGCTCAGATCGTCACAGTCGTACTCCTCGTCGTCGCACATCCAATCATCATCACCTTTATCTCCATCCGATCCTTCGTCACAATCGACCGGATCAGTACTCTCACTGATGACAACGTTATTCCGATCCGATCCAGATCCCTCTCCAACCTCAATATCACTCTTTTTTCTCCATGGATGATTCTTAGCTCGATCAGATAAAGTTGGAGAACATTTGACCTCCACTGGTGATGATCTTGCTGAACGTTTGGAAGAAGCCGTACTAGTTCTGAAGGTACTCAATTTGGATTTGGCGGGTTTAATAGTTTGGCTTCTCGGCCATTGTTTTTCTCCATCTAAACAAGAAGAAGAAGTAGAAGATGAGTTCTCCGGGAAGCTTACAGTAACCATGGGGAAAGAGGCGACTGCGACTGCGACGGCGATGGCGACGGCAACGGAGACGATGAATTCGAAAGTTGGAGAGAGAGAGAGGAGTGAGTGAATTCGAAAGTTTGCGATCAGAGTGAGCTTTTTAATTTTGGAGTTTGATTGGCGCGGTTAAGGACAGATTAGTTAGTCGTGTTCTGGTTGACTACAGGTCAACTTTTGACATGGAACGTCTTTTATGAAAGTGGCAAGAAACTGGGAGGTGGGAATTATCTGGTGGTCCCTCATGCTTTGAGTTGATTGGGTTTCTCTCCGTGGACGTTTTCTTACGGAGCAAGTCATCATTCTGAGCGATACAACTGGCATGGAATCTGAAAAAGTATGGTAGTAGCGTAACAAATACCCCTGAAACAACGACGGGACCAGGAGAAAGGCACGTGACTAATAACACGTCTATGGAAATTCGTGACAAATATTTGAATTAAATGAAACGGTATAGTCTGGAAACTTGATAGGATCATTGTTAAATGGGTCAGCGGCAATGGGCCTACACTTTTGGGCTATTTTATGGGCTTCTCTTCATTTTTTTTTGTGCAAAAATTACAGAAAATGTCATGTTTTCAAACTTAATAACATAAAAATATGTTATTTTTTGACTTTATTGCCCACATACTGGATATTATTAAATAATATCATATATATATTAGATTATATATTTTGATGCCTGCTTGATTCAAATCCTTTCCAACCGAAAATAACAATCAATCCTTCTTCATCGTCCTCAATGCCTCACCCTCGTCGTTGTTGCTCGCCTCACAGCTGTCGTTGCTGCTCGACGTTGAAGCCACCAGTACTTGCACCAACTCATTGTTGTTGTTCTTCTACTTTTGTTATCACAGGTTGCAGATCTCAACAGAGGAGATTTGGAGGTTGTGGATCTACAACTTTCCGACGATCTTCTTGAGATATGGAGGTTGCAGCACGCAAAAACAAAGGTTGCAGGTCTATAGCTTTCTGGTGATCTTTTGAAGATATGGAGGTTGCAGCATGCAGAGGAGATCTGGAGTGATTTATGCTTGTTGCCGCCACATCTCATCTTCCGCTTCACTGTTCTCCATTGGTCGATTTTTGCTTATTGATCGGCGTTGCTTGCTTCAATTTCTGCTTCGTCCTACATAATCCTCTCTCCAACAACCATTTGAACCACCTCTCCATCGTCACTGCAAAATCCTCTCTCCTGCAACCATTCCGCAAAGGAGAAGTGAATGGAGAGGAAGACGAAGAAGACGAAGATGGTGAAGAATGGATTTGATGGTGGGTTGTCGAGGAAGAAGGTAGTGCTGCAACGCCCGCTTGTTGCTTGCCGGCTGACGCTTGTTGCTGCTGGCCCCTTGTTGCTGCGGTTCACTTATAGATTTGCCTGTGTTGCTCACCAGAGCTACAAAACGATTGTGTTGCTCGATTCGTTTGCCCCTTGTCGCTCATTGGAGCTAAGGAACTAGATCTGCCTGTGTTGCTCGCCGAAGCGAAAGAACGATCTTTCTATTCATTCTGCTTATTCTCCCCCCTGTTGCTCACCAAAGCTTGAACCACATCTACTGCTTCTTCTCTACTCGTATTGTTGTTGTTCACACAACATAGTTTTGTCAAAACCCTAGGACGAGATCGAAGAAGAAGGCTCGTCATAACCTTAAGATGAGATCCGAAAAGAAGACTATAAACTAGGCTTATACCAATTGTACTACTGTTATAACAATTGTATACCAACTTTTGGTTTAATTGATGATTTAAATGTTATATTAGTGTTATATGTTAAATATTAAATGTTGTACTAGTGTTATATCAATCTTATACCAGTGTTATGCAAGTTTGGTATAGTAATACTAGTTAATTAATGATTTAAATGTTATACCAGTGTTATATGCTAAATATTACAAGTTATATTAGTGTTATATCAGTCTTACACTAGTGTTATACAAGTACTAGTATTATATTAGTTGTTATATGTTAAATGTTAAATGTTTTATCGGAGTTATACCAATATTATACCAGTGTTATATTAGTGTTATAAGTTAAATGTTAAATGTTATACTAATATTATACCAATGTTCTATTAGAGTTATATGTTAAATGTTAAATGTTATATTGGTGTTATAAGTTAAATGTTATATCCAATTTTATAAGTTAAGTGTTATACCAGTGTTATATGAACTATATACTAATGTTATACTATTATTTATAAACTAAATATTATATAAATGTTATACCCACATTATACTAATATTACACTAATTTGGTTTTAAAACGGTTTAAAAACGTTTTGAATAGACACCACATTAAATTCATGTGTTATTTCACCATTATACCAATATTATACCATGCCTTTTTGTTGTAAATTACCATTTTTGCCGTCCCCATCATGTGCCACAAATCTCATGCACCAATTCTAGTTGTGCCCATGCTCTTTTAACCTTAATTACTTATTTTGTCACCGCATTTTTTTCCAAAAAAGTTAATATTTCTATTTTTATAAAAATTTGTTTTTAAAACATTTTTCGGTATTTTTGCTATTAATTTTCTCACTTTTGTAGAAAAACGGAAGTCATGGTATTTATGTAATTACTTATATTTTCTTCTAAAAAAATGTGCTTTTGCCTTTTTTTCCAGCGTTACATGGCCCTCGTCTAATGTTATTAACTAACTATGTAAAGAATATTTATATACAAGAAAATAGAAATAATTATATAAATACTATTATTTTTATTTTTATACCTATACCATAAACTTAATATACAAAATACTAAAAACTATTGATTAACAAATATTAGTATAACATTAATTTAACATTAGTATACAACCAGTATGACATTAATATAACATAATCAATCAATATAACATGAGTATACAAAAGTATTAATATATAGTTGGTATACAATTAGTATACAATACTTAAAAAATATTAATTTCTAGTATATAGTTGATATATAATATTATAAAAATAGTATACAATCTCTAAAAATGGTATATAATAATTACAATAGTATACAATCTCTAAATATTTTAAATAAAATCTCTAAAAATAGTATACAATCTTTAAAAATCTCAAATAAAATCTCTTAAATGGTATACCCTTCCATAGTTAACCACAAAGAAAATTCAGGCGACATGGAAGCTTTGATCTTCTTCTTCCTCGTCAGTCTTCTTCTTCATCGTCAGTTTTCTTCTTCCTTCCACAATTAACCACAATAGTATACAACTACAATCATCGGCAGCGACAGTGAAAGAGATGATCTGACTATGTCTGCTTCTTCCTTGTCAGCGTCAGTCTCGATTTTTCATGATCAATATACAATATGATTCATAGGCACCTAGATTTGTTCATGTTCTACATCCTGCCATCTTTGTGCTGCTACTGCACCTGCTCAATAATCGTCGCCGTTGCTTTCGCCAAAAACTCCATCGCTCCGGTGAAGAAGGTGCTCAGATCTGTTCATCCCAGTTCAAGCATTGTCGGTGCATCTCGTTGCCTGAAATGCTAATCATCCAAGTAAAGAAGAGCAATAGATGTGTCGTTGCAGCAGAAGATCTTTTGTAGCAGACAACTTGAAGAAGAGATTAGATCAACAATGAACAACAGTAGCAGCGAGTTTAGATCAAAGGTGCATCTACAAGCCAATCAAAAGTGAAGATGGCGAACAAGGGTTGATTGGCGGTGATAATACTAGGAGCGGTAGTCGGCGGAGTTGTCATGGTTGTTGGTGGTACAGCAGTGGGAGTAATCGGCACCGGAGACAAATAATCTATAGAAAATGTATCTCTGCTTCTTTGGTTCTTTCTCTTATTTGCAGTGAAAAGAAAAAATGGGTATGAGCTCCAATTGAGCCATTGTAGCCTCCAGCCTCTGTACCAACTTCGCCTCCATTTCTAAGGTTTTTATGCGAGATTGGTTACACCCTTTTGTCTCAAAAAATCACAAATCCACTCTCACCACTATGAGCAACGATTTTTGACGGATGAAAAACAGCAATAGTAAATAGTAACAAGCAATGGCGAGCGTTAGTGTAACAAGTAGTGAACAAATCCATTTGCAGAAGAGAGAATGATGAGCACAAGTAGCAACAGAGGAGGAATAAAGAACAACATCTATATATATTATGGTATTTTTGATAATATTAAACATATGACATATGTGTAATTAAGTAAAAAAAAGTGCATATAATTATGTTATTAAATTATTTTTTAATTTTTTTTTGTAATTTTTACTTTTTTTAGAAAGCAAGTTTCTATACAAAAAAATAGAAATGATTTCATAAATATCAGTATTTTAAATTTTACACATATACTAAAAACTTAATACCAAAAAATACCAAAAACTATTGATTATCAAGTATTAGTATAATATTAGCATATAATCAGTATAACACTAGTATAACATTTAGCTTATAAATAATGGTATAACATTGGTATACAGTTAATATACAATGTTGTAAAAACTATCAATTAACAATTATTAATATACCAAAAGTTGGTATACAATCAGTTTAACATTGATATAATATTACCTTATAAAGAATGATATAACATTGCTATAAAGTTGACATAATATTAATATACAATGTTGTAAAAACTATTTATTAACAACTGTTAATATACCAAAAGTTGGTATACAATCTGTATAACATTTAATTTATAGTATAACATTAGTATACAATTAGTATAAAATTTGTATACAATACTATAAAATTATTGATTAACAACTATTAATATATCAAAAGTTAATATACAATTGGTATATCATTGATATATTTTTAATATATTAATATTATAATGTCGAATAAATATTAGTATGCATTTAATATATAAAAAATGGTATAATAATGCTGTAAAAATTATTAATTAACAACTATTAATATACAAAACAATTAGTATACATTCATTTTATCTTGGTATACATGAAAATTTTTATTATTGAATAAATGCAACGAAGTACCACCAAAATGAGCAGCTCTCAATCCCATGATACGGTTGGACTCTCCAACACCGCCAACGAAAAGTGGAAAATGCCAAATCTTAGCTAGATTACACATGGAGGAGCCCATTGTCGAGGGAAACGAGGAAGCAGCACCGTTGATCATAGAAAGATGATGATCCATCTCTAAAACACGAAAAGCAAAACTAGCTTTCTCATCCAAAATCAAACTCTTCACATTTCATCAGGATTTTTTTTCTTGATTATCTTAAATATTTAAAATTAATTAAAAAATACCTAATTTCAAAAAGTTTTATCCAATATACCCATATATCTATAGTAAATAGACATGTAGATGTCTACGTGGATGCAGACGTGGAACTTGATGTCATTGGTTGCCACGTAGGATAGGAAAAGATGTTGGAAAAATGCTTCTCACGGAAACGTCTTTTGTAAAGACACTTCTATATTTGACATTGATGCTCTCAAAGCGTCTTTGTAAAAGAGGATTTCTGGCTTTGGAAAGAAGTATAGAAAGCGTTTTTTTAGAAAAACGCTTTGTTTTTGCTCTAAAAGCGTCTTTTAGAAAGACGCTTTCAATAGGCTTCTGGGAATACTTTGAAAGCGTCTTTTAGAAAGATGTTTTCTGCAGAAGCTAAAAGCATCTTTCTAAAAGACACTTTCTGCGAACCTATAAAAACAAAAGGCAAACACAAGGTTTTTTACTGCCTCATTTTTTACTACTTCATTTTTTACTGTTGGTGTGTGTTTTCATTGCGTAAGGGTAAGAAAGAATAAGGCCGTCTAATTTGCTCCGAGACCGACTGTTTTGCTATGACGAGGTCTTTCCGGTAAGAATCGTCACCGTGTATATCTTTGTTATTTACTATCGTAGCTGAGACCGTGCGGTGTGTGTTTTGACTGCGTACGGGAGGAAAGAAGAAAGTGCTTTTTGTGTTTTGACTACGGTGTGGATTGGCGGGTTTTTGCTCCGACGAGCTATCTCCGGCGCGGAACGTCACCGAAAAACTCAACTGTCAGTATTTTGGGTGCCCTAGATAGTAAAAGGATAAATAGGAGTAGTGAATCGAAAACCCTTCTTTGACATGGTTGTTCACTGGCAAAGGTAAAGAACATGCTTTCATAGTTCCTATTTTCGACAACCCTATATTGGTGTGGTTTTACTATTTGAAATCTGCTTTTGGCATTGTCTTGGTGAAATGTACTTGGTTGTTTGTTGTAATGAAATGTGTCTGCTTTTGGTATTGTCTTGGTGTAATGTTCCTGTTTTCGACAACCCTACCTCAATACTCATGAAAGACCAGTTTATATGATGGAGCTTGACCAAGCAAAGTCAATTGATTTTTGGAAGCATTGATTGCCTTATTGCTTGCTACCTTACAAAAATGTTTTGTTTGCATTTGCCTTGGTGGTACTAATTCAAGTAGGTGGTCATTCTGACTTCAAGACAACAATTACAAGATATAACGATTAGTTTAGTAGTGTTGTGACCTACTCTATAAAAATGATGTCACGATCGACATATAATGTTATAATCTAACTCCACCTTTCTTCACATAAAGGAAAACCACCTAGCTTATACCCTTTAATGAAAGGGAGTATGATCAAATTCTATAATAGGACATTATTCTTATCTAAAAGATATTGGCTTAAAGAATGACTAGATTGAGAAACGAGTGGTGGTTGTACCATAACTAGGGATGATGCTTATGGAAATGTTAAACATTGGATGTCTTAACTCATAATTCATAACTTTTTATTTGTGCAATGTTTCTTTATGTGTATATAAACTAATTAGGTATTTAATACTAAGTACAACCATCTTAATATTATATAAACCTTTTTAGGTTATATGAGAGAATTATTTACGAGAATTTAAGATTTGTGTGAAAATAATTTGTGTGAGGAGATTAGGTTAAATTTAATTATAGATTGTAACATATTTGTATTATCTCATTAATAACTTGATTTTCATTCTTATGGATGTAGGAAATACACTATACCATGTAAAATTTGTGTTCTTGCTGTTGTGTATTTATTTGCATTCAATTTAGATCATTAATTATTTGGGTGTTTGCATTCATTTAATTTATTTAAGCTTTTGTTGTGGACAACACTACACGGTGTTTATACTAATAAAGGATGAAAAATAAAAATAAAACTCAGCTCAAATCAAAGTGCTCCGGAGCTTCTATTATTTATAGAAAGGTGATATGAAACTCCAACCATAGATGTTGATGATAGTTGTGTCAATCTCTAATATATATAGTTATACCATAAACACATGGGATGATCACATGAGATTCTATAAGCCAAATGGAAAACTAATTTTTTAACAAATTGATGTAAAGAGCTAATTCTTCTGGGGTTTTCGGCATTAGATTTTTCAGTTAACTCAGTGTGATTCTCTATCATCTAGAATCTGAGTAGTCTGTTGATTTTTTCATATATATGTATGTATGTACGTATTGGAGAAGGAATAAGAAAATAGTAATATTAACACAATAAAGTATTTCTCATGAATTGTATAGGATGAGTTTGATTTGAAGTGTGAAATAGACAAAATTATAAGCAGGACTGAGAGGAGCCAAAAGATCAATGACGCAGTGGCTCTTTCAGGATTTTCCTGGAAGGGTTCTCACGTAGTGAGTCAGCTATAGCTGCTCTCACAGTCACACTGATCAATAGCTGGAATTTAAAGATGTTTTCAGATAAATAGTTACCAACTTGACCCATGCCTCCATCATCATCAGTAGACCAGTCTGCAGGTGAGCTTGATTGTGATCTTATACGAACATAATTTCTACACCTATATATTACAAATCTTTTGTGATCTGTATATATGAATATAATATACTATCGGTTTCTCACACCAACCAAGATATAAGACAATATATACCCCAAAATAAGAACAAGTTATCAATGTAAAAGCTAGGTAGCTAGCGGCACAAAAAAGGGAAACCACCTAGCTCATACCCTTTATGTGTGGCATAAAAATTAAAATCTTAAAATTTTCTATGTGAAGTTTATAGAAAATTTCCTTATTCACATTTCTATATTAAAGATTATCTCCTACCAAACAGTAAGTAAGAGATGACTTTTTGTAACACCCCGTAACTTCGTGATCGTGCCACGTCATGAGCGAATAAGGGTAAGTAAATTATTTCATCGCTCGCTTGTGCTCGCGCGAAGGCACGAGTGATGCAAAAATAAAATCTATTATTTGAAAAAACTATAATACTGATAATAGCATGATAAGACGATAATTTATATTTATAGATATGTACAAATAACTGATTAATTAATTGAGATTTATTATGATTAGTGTAGAAAAAAAAAATATATATATATATATATATATAATAATTGAATTAATAACAACAATAATAACAACATGGAATACATATATATTTATCATAAGGTTCATACACTAAATTTAGATGGTAAGATATGTATATATATATATATATATTTATATGTGTGTTTGTGTATAGACAAAGAGAAAGAAAAATATAATATGGTGACTTTATCATAAGGTTATAAAAATGAAACATGGGCGTATGTGTACGTGGGTAACGAGTGGTGTCTGTTTAAACAAGAAATGGCGTTTGGGCGGTGACAAGAGGCGTGCTGAAGAAGAGAGTCGAGATTTCTGGAAAATGAAGATTTGTTTGGGCGGTGTCCGGTTGGCTTGCGAACGAAGAATTGAGGAGGAAATTTAAAAGAGGATAGAAATCAAAGGAAGAAGGAGGACGTTGGCTATCGGTGGGCTGGTGTAAAGAACAGAGGTTGTTCTATGTGGCTGCTGCAAAAATCATGCACTGAAACCAGCACTCTCTGTTTGTCATACTGGTGGTCGGGAGTCATAAGCAGAGAGGATTGAAATAGAGGAACAGAAAGTTGATTCATGCATGAAGACACAACAGCTGCAGTGTGAATTTGATCCGTGAGCCGCTGCAGGTGGTGTATGTCGTCGCTGTGATGGGAAAACAAAAACAAAGAGCCGCTGGTACGTAGGGACGAAAACAGAGCAGCATAGTTTGCTGCTGCTGTTGCGCACTGGCCGCCGAACAAGATGAATACCAGTAACAGGTTGTGGCTATGGTTGAATGGACTGAATGGAGAGAAATGAAGAAGAAGACCCACAGCTGCAAATTCAGAATGAAGAAGAAGAAAATAGGGGTGGTAAGTTGCAGGAATTCTCAGCTTTTCCTTTTAAACTCCACTATATGCTGTTGTCAATGAATCAAAAAAAAAAAAAAAAAAAAAAAAAAAAGAGAGAAAAACAGAACACCGTTTTTGAAGACCGGAATTCATAGAGGTTGCTCGGATTCTGGTCTTAGTGAGGCACGGTTAGTAAAGAGATGAACCAACTTGGCATTGTGTGTTAGGAAATGTAGATGATGCTTGCTGATGATCGAAGGGGTGTTTGACAGTTAGAAGACGTGTTGGATGAAGGTTGAAGAACAGAAACCAGCTGCTGGAACGTGGCTGAATGGTGTTGGAGCTGCTGGAATTTTGATGGAACAGAACTGAACAGCAGCCGTCCATGGAGAAGACGAACAGGGGAGGAATTGAGACAATGCATAGTTTGATTGAGCTGAAGCACATGACGATGTGGAGTGACTGAAATCCGGCCGTTGCAAGATTGAAGGAGGTGAGAATCTGAATTTCCGGTTGGGTCGTGCTGCATATGGAAGAGAAGAAATAAAGCCTGTGGTGGCATCTTCTTTCATCACCTGGTGGGTTGACCGAGTTAATAGGTAAGAAAAATTTACTTTAATTTTGGATTATGAAATTAAGCATGATCACTTAATAATCAAAGAAAAAAAAATGGGGATTATTAATGTAGATTGAATTATAGCCTAAGATAGTATAGGAACTTCATATGCATTAATATGCATTAGTTAGAATAAGGAATTTCAAATACTAAGATTAATTTATAATGGTACTTTCAATACTCTAAAGGTAAGTTAGAAAAATTCAAAGATTTTAAGCGATGAAACTTTAGTAGCTTTAAACAAAGAGGTAAACAATTTAAATGAATTTAGATAATTAAAATTTAATATGTTAATAGGTAATCTACGTATAGGGACACAAAAGACTCCTGAAAATGTGTTTAATTCCTTGTGAATCTTAGTAGTAAGAAAATAATAGAAATATTAATCGAGAAATCATACGCCATAATCATTTTGCAGATAAAAAGCTCTAGGACGATCGTAGCGACAAAGGAGTAGGAAATCGTCAAGAATTCAGGTGGGCATGATTTTCTCTCTTACATGTATTATGCAGATTTAAAATTCAAGACATTGTTTGAATAAATTATAGGTTGTTAATGTTTTGAAAAAAAAAAGGTTGATTTGAATTGTTGGTATTGTTGAATGACGTGTGATGACTGGTTCCTTGATCATGGCATGCTTGTATATGAGACTATGCTTTTAGATTTCATCGTTTGATCATTTACTTTACCATGCCAATGTTGGATATTATTCGTTTTGCTTGCTATAATATGAATGATGTTTTGGTGTGATTGAATTAACCGTGTTAAACTAAAAGAAAACGAAGGTTTATTAAGAATCCCACATACCGGTACGATAGGCTGCATAGCGTCGTAAATATTCTTGACGCTTAGTGTCGATAGCAAATTTCATTGTCTTGGAAATCATAAGGAATAGGCTGCATGACGTTCCTTACCTTTGACTGTGATATCTTGGGAATAAAAAGGAATAGGTCGTACGACGTTCCTTTCCTTAGATTTTGCTCGACATTTGATTTGTCTTCGGGATTTGGTAACAGGCTGCATAACGTTACCTTAGTAATTGGCTGCATAGCATTACTGTTCCTTAGACTGTGATTCACATTTACAGGCCGCAGGGCGTGCATGGGGATAAGTAATAGGCTGCAGAGCGTTACTTATCTTTGGATGTTGATGTTCTTGATTTCTTGTTTCTGGCCAAAATGCATGCACTTATTTCCATCCTGGATCACAAAGGAATATTGGGAGTCTAACCAACTCTCCCGGTTTAGGTTACAACAAACAATTTAATGTTTGAAACACCTAATGCTTGAAAGTGTTTGTAATGTTTTGGATTGGGTCTGTATAATGCATGTGATGTGTAGAAATGATCCACTGGGCTTTCGAGCTCACTCCCACTTTATTTTTCAGGTACACTAGGATGTAGAATATGTTGACTACGTCAGAAGACCCGCACTCTGATTGGACGCCTTGTGGGGAGGTCGTCAGGGATAGGTGACTTGGGAACTATGTTTTATGTATTGTACTGGATTATTTTAATGCATTTACACTGGTTTAAGTTTAGTCGTTTCACTTTTCAATGGTTTTCCTTGTTTAGTGGTTTTATCACGAATGAGTAATTTTAAAATATTTTCCGCTGCAGTATTTGATAACTCGTATTAATAAAACTAGAGAATATCTCAGGAAGTCGTTTTAATTCTTTTATTTCATATAAGAGATTGTCCAGACATTTGTTTGGAAACTAATAATTTTGAAAGGTGTTTCCGCTGCTTTACTTAAGATTTATTTGAAGAACTTACTATAATTTTCTATATTGTACATGATATCTTTATGGACTTAGACTTGAGAATTAAAGATTTTGAACTGAACTTTGAGGAAAAAGATATTTCGACAGAAAAGAATTTTAGTAGCATCTCGATTTTCATCGGGCGACGATCCACACGTGATAAAACACGTGAACGGAGGTTTGGTCGAGAATTGGGGTGTTACACTTTTTTGTTTAATTTTGGGAGCAAAGGATCATAATTTGTGGAAAAGATAGCTATATAGTATATTACCATATTCCCATGTGGAAGGGAATATTATTGAGTAGCACGATATAAAAACTAGTGCCACATACAGGATTGTCTCCATGATGGTGCCAAGGAGATTAGTTAGCATCAAGTTTTGTGCACTTTTTTAGGTCGATGGGTGGATGTTCCCACATACATGAGTTTAGCTTCTTAAGCTAAGGTTAAAAGCACAACTTAAAAAAAAAAAAAAAAAACATGCATATATATAAGTTGTGTTATTATGCTAAAAATCATTTCTTTAATGTTTTATATTTTCAAAAGACTATATTCTGATTTGAACTCTTGTTCTATGCATAAATTTTAATAAATCACTATTTGCCATTAGCTAAGTTAAAGATTATAAATTGGGAGTCCATTAGTTTTTTTTGTACATATTACACAATGAACTATTGTCCCTTGGAGATTATAGATTAGGAGTCCATTAATAAATTTTTTTCTTTAGGGTGTTGGACTATTAGCTCGAACTATGGGGAAGCTGTTTGATTTGATTTGATGTATTTTTTGTGTAGTTTTTCTGCTTAAATATTCAATATAACATGCACACAACTGATTTGATGTATTTTCTGTGTAGTTTTTCTGCTTAAATATTCAATATAACATGCACACAACTGATAGTTCTTTCTTTCTTTCTTTCTTTCTTTTTTTTTATTTTTTGGTAAGCTTTGGTTGCTAAAAATTTCTAATACATCATAATTCTTTTTATTACAATTTGACTGAGCAATTTTTTTCAAGCTATTGGGGTAAACATTTTTAAAGAATATTAACTTCTAATGAACCCCAAGGCTTAAAAGGATTGTTTTTCTTTTGGTTTAATAATTTTCAGCAAGATGAATTTGTAGAAATTTTTCTTTTGGTTTAATAAGTGAATATCAATAAATAGTATTGTGTATCAATCAATAGATTGCGGATAAATATGTGGAATTGCAAATAAAGAATGTTATGGAGAATAATTTAAGAAGCTAGAATTCGGACAATATTCTAAGAAGTTTTCATCTATATGTAATGCTAAACTTGTGAAGAATAAAGACTTTGTCCATCTATTCATACACAGTCTCACATAGAAACATGAACTATATGAACCAACAATAACAAGATTTCAGATTAAGTTTTGTCTAAGAAACTAATTAGAATCTATGTTATCCAAAGCCTTTACTTTAGCTTAACATACCCAAGTCCTACACTTCATGATAGGACATGCATATGGGATACATGTTCGACACTTTAGATTTTAGATATTAGTAAGTAAACTCTCTAACAGAAAGATCAAATACAAACATATCATTATAATAATAAATAATAATAATTTATTATATAATGTACAATAAAATGAGTTTATTACAAACATTATATTTTATAAAAAATACATGATGTATGCATATTTCTCCATTTGCTAATTTGTCTTAAGCAAAGTTATATTTAACGTCTATATGCTTAGTCTTGCAATGATATTTGGGTTCCTTAGTATAAGCAATCGCAACTTGATTATTATCATTATAAATACTAATTGTTTTTGATATATCATGAACCACCTAAACAAGTGTTGCACAAATCGTCAAAACTAGATAGTTTCTTGAATAGCTGCAAAATAGGATACAAACTCAATTTTCGTTATAGATAAAAGCAATGCATTCCTAATTCCTGCTAGTACACCATACTTTTGCACCACTATTTTGTAAGAAATTTATCTTGAGATATAGATTTGGTGTCACCATCCCATTTATTGCATTTCATTACCATCATAACATAAGCACAAATCCTATTGTGCTTTATAAGCATTTAAAGAATCTTAATTATTTTCCAACGTTATTATGTAGGATTTACAAGACTAACTAAATAACAAATATTTGGTCTAATATTGAGCAATGTGATATCATATTTCACGTAACATTGTGTAAGGAGAGCTTTGAACATCTTCTATTTTTTAGAGGTGTTTTAGGGAACATATGATTAAGGGGTATTCCTGTGGTAATTGCTGCATCTAAAGTTCACAATCTTACATGTTAAATCCTATAAAAATAATTTATATATATTGTTAAGAAACCAATCATAACAAATAATAGGTAGGTGATTTAACGGTTCCACTTGGATGAAGTTCATCATGAACATCATCATTGTCTTTCAAGGGTCTAAAGTATTTGCTAAATATGGATTTCTTGCCTTGAGATCCCAATTTATCATTAGGTTGAGACTATGATTGGACATAGGTTATTAACTTTCACTATCTAAAGCTTCTAAAGAGTCGAGGGTATGGATTTGGAAGAATCATAGTCAAGGATATGTGTTGTTGCCATCAGCATGTCTCTCTAACTAAATGTATGAACCTAACCTCCCTTAAGCATTATTCTTAGATCTAGCACATTAGCTTAATAAGGTAACCTCGCTTAAGCATCTTCCAACCTTATATAAGGTTAGAATTTTATTCACCTAACTTCAAAAAAGAGAAGTAATAATCATGGTATTTGGGACTATTGTACTTTTCCTTCTATGTTCATATTTCTTCACATACATTTGTTTATTTATCTCATTACTAGCCATATTTTTCCCTCACTATTATTAATCTAGTCTTGCCAAACTGTTTAGAGAGTGTTAATATCTATAATAGCATAATATATATATATATATATATATATATATATATATATATATCAATGCATACATGGGGGTATTTATCTTATTATATGCTATTTTATGGAAAGAAAAGTTGATAGTTCATGGATAGTTTGGCTTTCTCATAATACAGTTGTGTTCCTGCATAATATAGTGCTTGACTTTTATTTTCCTATGTGGACTATTATCCAGTTAGGACTTAGGATCTTCATAGGCGTGTACAAAAGATTGTAAGTTATTTTTTTACGGTAATGTCAATGAAATATTTGTGTTATATTTTACAAATGTAGATGACAAACATATTAATTTCAGTGTTATGCTACATCAACGGAAGAATTGTTCACAACTCTGAAGGTGTATCGTACGATAGGCAACCTGTTCGCATTATACGAGTTGTGCACGAGATTAGTTTTGAAGAATTTGAAGGGATTATCCAAAATACGCTGCAAATTTCAAGTGGAGAAAGGTTGACGTTGACTTACAGATATCCGTTGCAGTTTGGGGGTGGGTATATGAAATTTAGAACTTTCCCCATCACAAATGAAGAAGACCTACAACACATATTTTCTTTATTAAATGACTTTCCACCACCTAATAATATGGAGGTATATGTTGATGTTATGGGAGGACATGGAGGTGGTGCTCGTGCAAGGTGTTTATCAGAAAATGAAGATGTAAATGTCGGAAGTGCACATAGACCATTGGAGAATGTTGGTCCAAGTACAATGTCCCCTATTGAGCATATGAATGTCAGTACAAGAGTTACGGAGATTGATAGTTATCCATCCGCATCACGTTTGGGTGATGATTACCTGACTTCTGATGACGACATTGGACGAAGCAATGATGATGTTGGTGAAGATGGCGATAACGATGACACTAAAGAGATTTTTAATCATATCCATTTTAGGGATCCACTAATGCGAATGATAGAAAATGATGGGTCTACACATCCAACACCTATGTCAAAAGCATATAACTATGGATTAAATATAGAGGATGATGAATCACGTAATACTTCATTGCATCATCCTAGGAGTACACTTCAGCATGACACGATTGGGTATGAGGCTCCATCGCCGAGTTTCATGGAACTTAATGAAGAAGCTAGGACACCAATGTCCGATAATCATGATAATGTGGCTATGGGTTGGTCTGAGTCACATGACTTCTGCAAAGGGCTAACATTTTCCAGTAAAGAAGACTTGTAATATAGTGTAAAAGGATGTTGTATAGCACAACAACGTGAGTATATTGTAATTGATTCAGAACCCACTGTGTGGTCAGTGAAGTGCAAGAAGTAGAAAGATGGTTGCTTATGGAGGGTAAGGGTTGCGAAGCGTAAGAGAACATGAATGTTTGAAATCACAAAGTGTCATGGAACCCACACATGTGTTTTTCCTCGAATGTCACAAGAACATCGAGAACTAGATTCATCACTAATATTTAGCGACATTTTCTTTATTGTAAAGCAGGATCCATTAGTTTCTATAGGGGCACTTCATGAACTCATTAAGGACAAATATATGTATGATGTCCCTTATTGAAGAGTGTGGAGAGTAAAAAGAAAAGTAATTGAAAAAATTTTTGGTGATTGGGATGAATCATATAATGTGCTTCGTAGGTGGATAGATATGTTAAATGCTACCAATCCTAGCATAATTGCAGGATTGCAACATTATGAAGAACATCCCGAGAATGTTGGTGAAGCAGTTTTTCGTTAATGTTTTTGGGCATTTGGTGCTTCAATCGAGGGGTTTAAACATTGTAGGCCCACAATTCATATTGATGGCACACACTTGTATGGTAAATACCGCGGAAAGATGCTCATTGTGACAGGAATTGATGCATCTAGTCACATATTCCATCTCGCATTTGCCATTGTTGAGGAAGATAATAAAGATAATTGGTCATGATTTTTTAGGATCCTCCGATATCAAGTGACTGATAGAACAAACATTTTCCTTATCAGTGACCGCCACCCAAGAATTATGGCTGCTATTCAAGACCCAAACAATGGTTGGATGGAGCCCTTTGCACATCACAGATATTGTTTGTGTCATGTTGACAGCAATTTTAACGATAAATTCTGTGACAATGAATTAAGAGACATGGCAAAAAAAGCAAGATCACAACATCAACCTCGCAAGTTTGCCTTTGTAATGGCATTACTTGAACATAAATGAGAAGGATGCACAAGATGGTTTCGTGCCATAGACCCAAAATTATGGACAATGGCCTTTGACGGTGGAGTACGGTATGGTTGAATGACCTCCAACGTTGCTGGTACGTGGCCATGTTATCATGGTTATTACACTATATTGGTTCATTGTTTGTGATTGTTTATTTGTATAGTGATATTATAATTAACTATTGGTTTTTTCAATGTTTGTAGAAAGCTTTAATGGTGTGCTCAAAGGTGTTCAAATGTTCTCAATCACAGCATTAGCACAATTGACATTTTATAGAACTGTTGCATGGTTTCAAGATAGACATGCGAAAATAGAGAAAGCACTTTCAGAAGGCCAAATTTATACCGACTATGCTATTGAGAGGTTGATGAAATGGGCGTCTAAGGCGGGATCTCATACAGTCACACTGATTGATCGTCAACTTCAAAGGTTCGAAGTTGTTACAGGCGTCCAAAATGCACGATTACATAACGGAGAAAACAAACAAGTTGTCGATCTACATGATAGATTTTGTAGTTGTAGCAAATGGCAATGTTATGGAATCTCATGTTCGCACGTACAAGCAGTTTGTCGTTTTGCTGCTTTTGATTGTGACGTGTATATTGAACAGTGGTATCGACTTGATAAGTACATAAAGTGTTATGAGCCACATTTTCATCCAATTCCTCATGATACATATTGGCCTGCACCAAATGTTAGATGTAAAGTCATCCCTAACATTGCATGTGTTCATAAAAAAGGTCAGTCAAGGACATCTCATATAACAAACGAGATGGATATAAGGACATAATCGATGTGGACACTGTGGACGTGAAGGACATAATCGACGTTCTTGTCCCATTCGTCAAAGGCATGCCACATAAAATTGTATTTGGTTAATTTGTTGTTATGTTTGTACTATGATGATGTATCCTCAAAACCTATTTAGAGTTTTTTGACTATGCAAATTATAAATATGTCTTTCAAGATCTTTGTTAATTTGCTTTTATTTTCATCATGCACAATAAATTAGTATTAGAGCCAAATTTTAGAAAGTTGTCATTAGCCAACTTTCTCAATTTATTAGAGCCAATCCACTCTATTCTATCTTCCACATCTAACGACTGAAACTCTTGCAGCAGGTTCATAATGTTTGTGATCTCTTGGAGTTGATTGTCCCTGATATTCCTAATGATATGTACTTTTTTTATTAATTCCTGCTTCTCTGCCATTCCTATTTCATATTGCTTATTCCTTTTATTTATTCATTGTAGATTGATCCAAGGTCGAATGATCCATCATTGTTGACTTTATAGAGCCGCCATCGTTCTGGTCCCATATGGGCCGGCCAAATATTTTATGAATATTCATCATTTATAATGATGGTGTGTCGTTTTCTATTTCATATATTTTACTGTTGTTTTTTTATGTAATAGGACATGGTTGAGCTACATTGCCGCCGTCGGCAAGCTGTAATGCAGCGTGCATTCCCTTTAGACGATAGGATTGTACCACATTTATAGCGAGCCGAATTTTATGGCATTGCTCGAGTTGGCTATATCGAGCTCGATTGGCACTTGATCATAGCGTTGATCGAGCGATGGAGGCAGGAGACTCACACGTTTCATCTGGTAGTTAGTGAGGCAACTATAACCCTACAGGATGTAGAGATTCAGTTGGGTTTGCCCATTGATGGTGTACCTGTTATCGGATCCACAAAATTAGATTACGATGTACTTTGTTCTAAGCTACTTGGTTTTGTTCCAGAGGCACATGAGAGGCAAGAGGGCGGACTTAGACTTTCTATTCTTGCGGATAGAATTCTTTTACTAGAGGATGCCACAGAACTCCAGATTGACCGATATGTACGGGCGTGCATTCTGCAGCTAATTGGAGGTTGCCTATTCTTGGATCAATCTAATAACCTAGTTGTAATACCCCAGAAAATTTTCAAATAATTTAAGATAAATAAAATAAGTTAAGTAAATTAATTTCAAAGACTTTAAGAAATTTTTGGGTACAAATTGTGGGTTGGCACATGAAAAATATAATATATTGGAAATATAATATAAATTAGGCAAATAAGACCTTAATTTGATAATTAAATGAAAATTTTAAATTAATAGAATTAATTATGAAATTTAAAGAGTTGCTTAAGAAATAAATAGAAATAAAGTATAGATACACATATAGGTTAACATGTGTATGAATAAGGTGTGTGTTAGCATAATAAATGTTAATACTACATATTATAGGAATATCTACATAGAAAAATTTATATAATTAAACAAATATGTAGTGCACATGCGTTTATTAAAAATAAATCAAACATTATGTAAATATTAATTTATAATTACATAAATGATTATCTAAAAATGAAATATGAAATAAATAAAAATTCATGAAGATGAAAACTATGGATTATTTAATAAAAGATATTAAAGAAATAGAAAAATATCTAATAAATATAATATTTAATAAATTAGAAAGGAAAAAATATTAGCAAATCATCAACATAGAAGGGAATATACAAGAAAATCAAGTTTTTATCAATTAGGAAGTGTCTAATTGACAAAATTTAGGATAATAGCAACTTAGAATAGTGATTTTGGTATTAGAAACACGATCCAACGGCCAAAAACGTATAATCCATCCGATCCAGGATCCAACGGCCACGATCAAGACCTTATCGAAAGCCTGGGTGCACCGAATCGCCGAAATTCGATGGTCCACGATCAATTCGCTCGATCCAACGATTCAGATTTCATCTGCCTAATCTTGATCGCGAAACGAGTACTATGATCGAGGAAATCCAACGGGCCAGATTTCACCTGCCTAATCTCGATCGCGAAATCGAGTACTGCGATCGAGGAAATTCGACAGCTCACGATCAACCCGCCTAATCTCAATTGTGAGCCGAGTACTACGATCAAGGAAATCTGACATTCCAGATCTCACCCGCCTGACCTCAATCGCGAATCCAGTGTTGCAATCGAGGAAATCTAACGGTCGACGTTCCACCCGCCCGATCTTGATCGGGAACGGAATCTCGAGGACGATCCGACGATCTAGATCCGAGGCTCCGATTAAATACGAAATAAAATCACGAAAAATATCCGAAAAATTCAAAAATTGGTTTCTAAATTCCCAAAAATTTTCAAAAATTCACTTTCTATTTTCTTATGCTTGGGGGCACGAAATTCTAAAGAATTAGCAAGTTTCCTACAAGATAACACCACAAACTTGTCATTCTCTACCCTTTTGAACTGTATATAAACACCCCTATGCTCACAATTCATCTCATCCCAAGAAACAATAGTTGAATTGTTATCTTGTTCTCTAAGCCTTCTTCTTGGCAATCCCCTTAGTTCTTGAGTGATCTTGAACTATTCTTGAGTATTCTTGAGTGTTCTTGAGAGTTCTTGAGTGTTTGGAAGCCTTGAAGTAACGGAACTCTGTCGAATTTCAAAGGCGTACAGAAGGGACGTATTTAAGGTGGAAGTGATTTCTAACTTTTACTTCTTTATTTTAATTTGAATAAGTCTTGCATGTGTAATGATGTTTTGCAGTTGAATGATTGAATACATGTTTTGAATATGCATGTTTTATTTATTTGAGATACCATGAATATACATGTATGCATGTTTAGAAATCAAGAATGATGATGCATGATATACTTGAACTGTGCCATGAATAAATATTTGATGATTCATGTTATGTATGTGTTGCATCGATGATTTAATCTGATATTGTGTGTTTTATCACTAAGAAAAAATTAAATATTAATTCAATCCACGTACTAGCGCGATGATGGACTACATAGTGTCATCGTGTTATCGTGTGTGTTTCACCCCCCGACCCGGCTTGCCAGTTTACTTTTGATGATTTTGAACTGGGTTTCCAAAAGTAATCCCACTTCATAGATATTGGGGTTTGAGTTTTCAAAAGTGATTCTCTCTCCCAACGATGTGGAACACAGAGATTAAACTCTTTCGGTCCGAATGTCAACCCTAAACAAGAAATTGCTTGAATCACCTAATGTACAAAAGTTTTTGATATGCTTGGTTTGTTTGAATTGAAATAATGAATTAAATGTTAGAAAGATCTACTGAGCTATGTGTTCACCCCTTCCTTCTATTTTTCAGGTAATTGAATCACATGAAGACCATGAATGTTAGTTAGGCTCTTTTTGTTTAAAAGGTTTCTAATTTTTATGTAAGGGCATGTTGCCCAAGTTTTAAGACTTCCGCTGTAATAATTTTTTTTAAAATCAAATTATGTACTCAATTTTATTTAATTAATTGAGTTTATGAATTTCAGTTATTTCTTTTACTATTGCCTTATTAAATTCTTAAATTTAAGTTGTGTTCTGTTAAATACAATCAAGGCATGAAATAATTGAACTAGAAAGTCAAACGTGTGTCATTTGTAAAATAACACCGGCTCGGCCCGCCGTTTGGTTTAACCCACCGTCAAGAGAATGGTGGCCATGTCCAATGCTTAAAGATACGGGGGTTGGGGTGTTACACTAGTGCATCTTGTATACTTGTTGATTTCAACCAAGCGGGCCAGTTCTCATGGGACAGTGCGACATTGGTTTGGCTATACCGTCAAATGTGTCATGGAGTTGACTACGAGAAGAAAGGGGTGTCAGGCGCCCTTATTCTTTTACAACTGTGGGCATGGGATCGATTTCCTTTCTTGGCGCCACATAGAGTCAATCATGTCCACAATGATCATCATGCGCATCTTCTGATACCACCTCCATTGGGATACAGGTACGGTGATATTTAGTTCAATACTAGTCTTATAATCATGTAACAATTGAAACCATTTATATTTTTTCACTACTTATTCTTTAAATTGTAGGTGGAGAAATGCTCTATTAACAACACAAGTTCCTATGCATGTCTTGATTAAGTATAGGGAGATGTTAGACATGTAGTCTGCTGATCAGGTTACTTTTAAATCTTGTCACTTGCCAATATTGAAATTTCACAATGTTTTATACAGTGGTAACAATAATACTATCATTGTTTTTTAGGTAATTTGGATGCCTTACACTGAAGACATGATCAATGCCTTACCTACATATTGTCAGCATGGCCAAGACATTTGGCGCACAGTTTCCCCCCTTATATGTTTTGCCATAGTTGAGCTACATCGACCTGATCAGGCATTAAGGCAATTCAGAATGTATCAGACTATCCCTGAGCAATGTAATACCCACATTGATCTTCATGATACGGATTTTAGAGGTCAAGCAAATTGTGATTGGCTAGCATTCCACAGAAAGTATGTTGACCAGTGGGAAGAACGAGCACAAAATTTGGCAAAAGGTGTACTTTACGAGGGTGAAGGAGCTCTAAATTGTAATTACTATGACCCATACATGGTATGGTACCAATCTGTGACACAAAGGTTTATGACGATAAATGGAGCTACTTTTTATTTTCTTGTGAGAATGAGATTATTTCATTGTGTATTCATTTTTTGATTGCTTCTCATGCACTTGTTTGTATTTAATCCAGGCTAGTCAATTAGCTCAAGTGCACTTGTTTAGCCAAAATTCAAATGATGCTACTATGTAAGAGATTGAGAAGGTTGCCAAGTCTGCATTGGAATATGTGCATGCTGAGTACATGATACAAGGGGAAGGCACAAAGCACACACCAACCACCTATGATGCAGCTACTCCTAGTTCGGGTGTTATTCCTTTACATTCATTCACCACGACACCACACAAAGACACCTTGGTCTACCCATGGATGTCTGTGGCCCATGATCCATCTGGTGATACATTCGAAGCTGAGCATGTGTTGGGTGATGAGAGTTTGGGAACTGTTGTCCGTGCGGATGAACTTAATTGGTTAAGAAGGGGAAATGAGGGAATAGGCAATGCCAAGGAGAATTTAGAAGCACTATTAAGGTGCATCCTCCTACGCAACCTCCATTGCAGCAATACACTAGGATGCACTTGCAGTGTAACAAACGACGTCATTGGCCGCTTTGTGGGACCGAATAATGATTGTTATTGTGGTTGGCTATTTAGGTAAATGTTCATATTTATGCTGCTTGATTTATATTGTAGAACTGGCAGTGTCAATGACTTATGGTTACAAATTCCCTTATTTGAAACTCATATGCTTAGTAATTAACATAACTTTTGTAAATCCAATACCTCCGTTGGCAACTTTGAATTACCTGTTTTACAGCTTCTACTGGATTCAGCTTAGGGGGTTCACATTCATCTCATCAGGATCCTCTCCATTTGCACAGTTCTGATTTCTTCCCATCTTCCCATGCAACTTATCACTCACGTAATTAGTTTGGCAGTGCCAAAAATTTATCATGCCCACATGCATCCCTTTGCCCTAAATGAGTTTCTTTGTTACTGGTTTCTTTGCCAGCAGGTTCTGACAAAGGGACCACTTAGCATTGGATTAAGACCTTTAAACAATCCAAATTCAGTTTTTATGAATTTTTCTAAAATGTTTTTAGAAAGGGACCACCTGATGCAGAAGTATCAACAAGAGTATTGAAATGTTTTTAGTTTTTATGAATTTTTCTAAAATCTGTGTAGTTTTCATTTTGGTAAAATTTTCTTTTGTAATTAGACTCTGCTTTCGTAGTAAAAAGAAGAAGAAATATTTAGTTGAATTTTGCTAGCTTGTAGTAAATTTTCTTCCCTTGCTTAGAAGTTGCTGAACTTTAGCTATTTGTTAGGTCCTGCAAGAGAAATTTCTTTTCTATTGTTGGAGAAGGGACCGGTGCTACCTCAACATTAACATTACAATCTCCTCATGTAAAGTCTCCATTTTTAAGTTCAAATTTATCCCTAAACAATGATTTTAGTGTCCAGTTATATGCTCTTCCTATAGCCATTTATCACTAATTGTTGTCTTGATCTGGCTATCTTAGAATGTAAGTACTGCTAATAGATTGAAACTTATCGCAAGTATGGCTTCTATGGCAAACATGGATCTTATACTCACTTTTGACACACCAGGTAATTGATGAGTTCCTGGCACTAAATGGTATGTACTGAGGTGTCATTTAATTTATCTTCTTCCTCAGAAAATCGTTTGTTTTACCTTGCAGTTGTGACATTTGTTCTAAATTATGACCTTTCTTCATTTGCATTTGAATATTTATGGGTGTTTATATCACCAGATTCTGCAGACGTTGAATGACTCAAATCACGCTATTAGGAAAGCAACTGCTGTAAGAATTGAGGTCATAAATCAGTAATTGTTTCTCTTACCTGCTGCCTTTTGAATCATGAATTTGATTGAGACTTCAGAGTTGGTTTTCCCTTATCTTGCTGGTAATTATTATGTACTATATATTTTTCAATGCTTTTTTTCCAGCGCTTATATCATTGTTTTCTTGGTTTCTTTGTTGCACTATTCTTCTAATAAAGAATGGCTAGTGTGAATCTAGCTATTTAAAAGTGTTGAGCTTAGAACTATGAGAATGTGGGCTAATTCTGAATTGCTATTTAAAAGCCTTCCCCTGCTAGTAGGAAAGTTGTCCATACTGCAGATCCAGATGAAATCAAGAAAGCAAGGAAAGCCATTAAACAAGCCCAAAAACTATTTGTATGGGAAAATTTTCCTACTTTGTACTAACTCACTCCCTCCAACAGGTGGTCTTTGTTGTGCAAATTTTTATTGGGCACATTCACTCCAAAATTTGCCATTTGCTTCTTTCAATTTTCTATACCTTGCTTTCAACTTGCAGACATGTAGATAACTGCAAGACAAATCCTTCAAGGATGGGATAAGTCAAACATCCTAGTCAACTGACATATCTGACTTCCGTAAAGACTCCCAAGTATGAGATTCAAATATGTGTATCTGTAATTTTATTATGAGTTGTTATCCTTTTTTATTTCAATAAAGATTGAGAATACTTGGATTGGATCCATGTTTCATTAGTGAGTTGTAACAATTTGTAAATTGGTTGACCAATGTTGCTACAAGTGTAACTTGCTTTTCCATTGTCCAAATCATTCACTTGGCTTTGTTTGTTGCAAGATTGTAGTGCACCTCACTTTCTCTACCCCTAAGTTTATGTGTTACATGAGCATGCACATGATATGTAGTACAAACCATTAGTTTCTTGGAATTGCATTTCCTCATTATGTTTGCTTGGAAATTTAGATCCCCACCTAGTTTATAATATGAGAGAGTTGCATCACTAGAGGTTGCTTTAATGGGAGGTAACAGCTTTAGTCCACATGTGGTTTGTGGTCTTTGCAATTTAAGTAGGTAAGAAACTTGGCAAGAACACATTAATTAGATGATTAAATTTGAAGAGTACCTCGATATAACGTGCCCAACATCAAATAATACTTGGTAAGAACATGTCACTTAGATTATCAACTTCCCATGAAGAGTGTCCTCGATAAAACATTCCCAACATTATATAATACCTTCTCCATACGCCTTTTTATTTGTCACAATAAAATTATAACTCAAATCCCTAAACGCTAGACATTTATTTTGTCATTTACCTCTACAGGTTAATAGGGAACTGATGAATGTGATAGAATCTCTTCAACGCCAGACTGAGGAAACTGAGGAAAATGTTGATGATGAGTTAAGTGAGGGAAGTGATGCCAAAGAAAAGCTTGAAGCTGGGGCTGGGGATGCTGAAGTTATTAAAAACTCTGACTTGCTTGAAGATGATAAAATAGACTTACAGAGTTCCATGGACGCTAGACTTCAGCAGTCTCACAAGCGAAAGGCAGATGATGATATCTCCATGATGCTGGATGCTGCTGATGCAGAAAAATCTAAAACTGTAAAGAAAGCTAAAGCTGACAATGGAGACGCTGGAAACCAAACAGTTATGGCAGAGGCTGAGGTGCCAAAACATGGTAAGAATTTGGAAACTATTGCTGTTGCCAGTGAACTTGAAGGTGAGATGAAAGTCAATGTGAACATAAATGAAGAGGTAGCAGATAAAGGAAATGATTCTCCTTCAAGCCTACTCCTTGTTCCTTCTGATGACCGGGATGAAATTGTGACACCCCCCGAACCCTCGGATCGGAACCCAAGTCCTCATGCATGCGTCATGTGGGGCCAGCGCATCTACTAGCGCTCCTTTCAGCTCTCTGCTATGTACGCAGGACTTTTCATCTCTCTGTGGGTCTGATCCGCTGGGAACCCGGGGTTGTCAACCTCTTTCTACACGCTAAACCCAAGTCTCAATTTTTCAAATGAGAAAACTATTTAAATCCTGATAAACATGCTACTATGTTTATCGATGAATATCATAATTCAGAAAATAGTTTCAATTACTTCACCGGATTTTTCACAATAAATATCAACAATGGAAAGCAAATCTCTGCAACGGAAACCATCAAAACATCAACCCATCTATCAGGGCTTAAGTAAAATTATCATATACATGATACTAGTCACTGAAAGTAACATCGCAAAAATCATCTCAAAACTGTGATAAAAAATAGGTTCACCGAGCCCAAAGTCCCAATAACATTTTAAAATGTTCAACAGTTTTCAAAAAGAAATATTTGGTCACACGGCTTGTTCAAAACATATAAATGATCAGTGAAAATTACAATAAAACTAGAACACAAGTCCAACAGTGATCTCCCAGCGAGATCACCACATCAACCCTGAATCAGCAGTCAACTAGGGTACTCCACCTCCGCGAGTACCTGTGAAAGAAAATAGGGTGAGCTCGAGAGCCCAGTGGATCATCCCTACACATCACTAGCATTATATAAACCAGAAATCC
>JAJIYU010001308.1:0-37315 GCA_030144865.1 Tinospora cordifolia | reverse complement strand
ATAAAATAAAATACAAATTCTTCTAATAAATTACTAATTATTAGTAAATGAGTATTTATTAATGAATACTTATTTATTAATAAATTCAATACAAATATGGGTTGCAAGTTATAGAAAGCTTATACTTGTACATATATATACATACATACATATGTATATATATATATATATATATATATAGATTTCAAGAAAATTAGCAAGTTCCATTTAATTTCGAAATATTATGAGTCTTGTATTGCGTATGAAGGGATGTACACACCCACACACACACACACAAACACACAGTATGAAGGGATGTACAGACCCACACACACACACACACACACACACACACACACACACACACACACATATATATATATAATGATGTGCGCTGGGCAGCCATTTCACATACAAAAATTTTGGCAAGGAAAGTCGATATATATAACAGAAAGAGAAATAGAAAGTTTCATGTGCTCAGCATCATCAAACTTGCTAATACTCAGTCCCTGAAACCTATATAAACCCTCCTAATGCTCTCATTCATTCTTGTCCCAAAGCAAGACATACTAATCCTCTTGATTTTCTCTAGCCCTCTTCTTGGCAATCCCCTCAGTTCTTAAGTAATCTTGAACTATTATTGAGTGTTCTTGAATGTTTAAAAGTCTTAGAGTAATGGAGTTCTGCTGAATTTCAAAGGTTCACAACTATTCTGCATACTAAGGTGGAAGTGACTTCTCAAACTTCTATTTTACTTGTTTAGTTTAATACCATGTTCATGTATGCTTGATTTCAGTTTAGTATGCATATTTAGGTTTGAGAAAGATGATTTAAATTTTAAATTTGCATGTATGCCATGTTAGTTGATCATGAAACCATACCATGCCTAGATTATGCAGGTTTAGATTTATTTTAAAGTATGATGTATACAATGTGTTTGTTTTCATGCTTTGAATGTTTATGTGTTAAATATGCTAAAAATTATTTTATTTATGATTCATGAGTATGATATTTAATGATAGATGTTGACATTAAGAACCACGTACTGTCATAGTGAACATAAGGGTCACTATAGGTGTTCTTTACACGTGATTAGTTCATACGGGCGATGTTCTACTTGGAATATCGGTTGGGCTCTAAATCTAATGAAACTTGGCATAAGGAATGCCTTTTTACTCAATGGAGATATTTTTATAAAGAACATCCATGGTCTTAAAACCCTTTCAGTCAAATGTACAACTGTAAACAAAATATTGTTTGAAAGGCCTAATTATTTACAAGTACTTGAATTTGAATGTGTTGTTAATCTAAATTAGTAATTTGGTTATTTGAAAAAGATCCACTAGGCTATGAGCTCACCTTTCCTCTCTCATCTTTTCAAGAAATTAAACACATGATGATGCATGCCAAAGACTTAGAATGCTAGTAGTTTTTAGAATGTTTTCATTTTATGATGTAAGAGCATATGGCGCAAGTTTTGAAGTATTCCGCTG
Organism: Tinospora cordifolia; assembly: GCA_030144865.1. NCBI lineage: Eukaryota > Viridiplantae > Streptophyta > Magnoliopsida > Ranunculales > Menispermaceae > Tinospora > Tinospora cordifolia. The sequence continues at coordinate 35,843 of JAJIYU010001308.1, read as the reverse complement.
TAATAGTTTTCATTGAATTTAAATTGAGTTATGTACTCTCTTTCCACTCTATTAAATTAATAAGGTTTATGAATTTCTTTTATCTCTTGGATTACTGCCTTATTTAATTTGAATCCTAAATTTGAGAATTCCATTAAGGCATAAAATAATTGAAATAGAATGTCAAGTTGTGTAATTAAAAAGTGACACTAGCCCGGTCCACCATGTGCTTAAGTCCAATTAAAAATCTTGGGGGTTGGGGTGTTATAGTCTCCCTATCAAAATACTTGCAAAAGAAGAAAAAAGGCAATCCTTCATGCCAAATTCCACTGGATTTAGGACCTTACCCAAGTATTTTGGGATCTTACCCATGTGAATTAAAAATGAACTCAAAGTTCACATCTTGAAAACAACCACAGTAATCCTGTGGAATACTGTGCTGGTATGTGGTTATAATTACATGTGATCTGAATTAATAGAGTAAAACAATTGAATTTAGCATGTGAGCATAACAAACATCATAATAGCACATAGCATATATGCAAACCTAGTCATGCGAAGTCTAAGCATGGCATGCATAAACAATGGTGATAAAACATGTAATTTGAGCATGAATATTTTATTGAAATCAAAACAAAAAATCAAAAGTCAGAAATCACTTCCACCTCAAATATCTTTTCTCCCCTTGAAACTTCTATTGAATCTGCTTCAGATCTCCCCAACTACTAGCACGAAAACTTGTGCAGCACTTTGTTATTACTACTCCAACTGCTATTTAGAACAGCTAAAGAAAAGGAGCGATGCCAAAAAGGAGGTAGAGAGAGCAAGAAGGAACTTGTTCAATTCTTGCTGGTTGAAGAGAATGGTGCTCATACTTGGATTTATATAGATTTCTAATGGGCATGAATTGACAAGTTTGGGGTGTTTTCATTGTTGAAACATTTCTAAAACTTTTTCTCTTTTCATTTTATTTATTTCCTATGCATAAGAATTAGTAAGTAAAGATTTTAGAAGTTGCTAATACATTCTTTTGGGTTTATTTCATTTTAGAAATATTTCTAATTCTCTATTTTACTTATTTCCCGAAACACATATATTAGTAAACAATTATTTTAGAAGTTGCTAATATATTCTTTTGAGTTGATTTCATTTTAAAAACCTTTCTAATTCTCTATTTTGCTTGTTTCCCAAGCATATATTAGAATGTAATTATTTTAGAAGTTGCTAATATGTTCTTTTGAGTTGATGACATTTTAAAAATCTTTCTAATTCTCTATTTTACTTGTTTTCCAAGCACATATATTAGTAAGTAATTATTTTAGAAGTTGCTAATACATTCTTTTGAGTTGATTTCATTTTAAAAACATTTCTAATTCTCTATTTTTCTTGTGTTAAGATAATGAAAGTTTTGGAAAGTGTTGATTTTTAGCAACTTCCTTGGTTATTTTTGTTTCTTATAGTTCATTCTTAGCCATCTTTTTTCCTTTGGTTTTATTTTCATTTTACCTACTTTATTTTATACCTTGGAATATACATATTTTTACATCCAAGAATTCTACAAGATTCTAAATTAATGTCGTTTCTCATTTTGGCCACTTATAAGTTAAAATGTATAAAATCTTGTATCTCTAAAATTTCATAAAATTCTCAAGGATTAATTCTATTTTATTTAATTAAAATTTGTACAAATTTTCAAGGTATTACAGCAGAGGGCTCGAAGTTTGAGACTCGTAGAGTGGTAAACCCAATGGGTATAGAGAAGTAGTGGAGAAGGCACTATTGATGGAATGAGAGTTCAACTTTAAGCAAAAGTTGAAAAACAAGGGCAAGAGACTGAGCAATGGTAAAGAGTTTCAAGGGAATCAAAAGAAACATAATCGGAATTAACCTCAAAGGCAACAGACTCAGGGTAGAATTGATAAGTAGTAGGCTCAGAGAGAAGGAACATGTTACAATTGTGGGCAAAAAGGACATCTTGCCAAGGACTATCAGAACCAAGGACCACAGAGACAAATTCAAGGGCAGAATAATGGTCAGGGTAGGAGCCAAGGTGGACATGGACAACAATAGCCACTATAGAGGCAACCCCAACAATGGCAGCAATAACAGTAGGGCGGAGAGAATCAGGCTTGAGTGTTTGCCATTGAAGATGAACAGGTGAAACTAGCTCCGACTGTTGAAGGTACTTTTCTAAAGTTTAATGTTGCTGTTAAGATTTTGTTTGATTTGGGTACCACTAAGTTATTTGTGTTAGAATAACTTGTTAGGAGATTACAACTAGTGACATTTACACCACCATAACCATTGTATGTATCCACTCCCATAGTTACTAGAATAACTGCTCAAAAAACTTGTACATGTGAGATGAGATTTGCAAATAAACTAATAATTATCGACCTTAGAGTGTTACCTATCTATGGTTATGAGGTGATACTAGACATGGACTGGTTAACCGTATACTAGGCTTACATTGATTGCCCGAGACGAAGAGTCACACTGACTCTACCATTGAGTGAACTAGTGAAGGTTAAGGGGAACATGCAAAGATTACTTCAAAGCCCTATGGCTGCTATGCTGCATTGCATAAGGAAGAATGAGGGCTTCACACATGTTCTAGATGATGATGTTAGGGAACTGAAAGATATTCAAGAGATACTTGTGTTGTGGGAGTATCTAGATGTGTTGTAGATGATTTACCTAAACTATCACCACATAGAAAGGTAGAGTTCATGATTGAACTGCAACCAGGAACGAATCCTAGAGACATTCCTTCCTATAGAATGGTGCCAATGGAGTTGATTGAACTTAAGATACAACTAGATGAACTCCACGAGAAGGGATTCATTAAGCCAAGTGAATCACCATGGGGAACACTTATACTATTTGTGAAGAAGAAAGATAGCTCAATGAGGTTATGTGTTGACTGCAGGAAGATCAACCAAGTGACCATAAAGAATAAGTATCATTTACCCAAGATAGATGATCTGTTCGATCAATTGAGGGGAGCCACTCACTTCTCCAAAATTGATTTGAGGTTAGGTTTTCACCAATTGAGGATCAGGGAGGTAGACATCCAGAAGATAGCTTTCAGAACTCCATATGGGTATTTTGAGTTTATAGTGATGCCATTTGGTTTGACCAATGCGCCAACTATATTCATGGACTTGATGAACAAAGTCTTCTAACAGTATATAGATCAATTCGTAGTAGTATTCATGGATGATATCTAATCTATTCTAGATCAAAAGCTCAACACATAGAGTACTTGAAGATTGTGCTAGGTACACTGAAGAGAAATGAACTGTATGCTAATTCAGCAAGTGTGAGTTCTAGATAAAGAAAGTCAAATTCCTTGTCTATGTCATCTCAGCTGTAGGAATATTAGTAGATTCAGATACTGTGGAATTAGTAGCTAATTGGAAGTAATGAAGAATAGTGATGGAAATCAGAAGCTTCTAGGGTTTGGCAGGATACTATCTAAGGTTTATTAAAGACTTTTCCAAGTTAGCTAAGGCTCTGACTAAGCTGCCCAGAAAAGGAGAGAAATTCATCTGGGATGCGAAATGTAAAGGATCTTTTCAAGAATTGAAGAAGAGGTTGACTTTAGTGCAAATTTTGGTTACCCCTACACATGGCGTTGGATACGTTCTATATACAGATGAATAACAAATTGGTTGAGTATTGTATTGATGCAAGAGGGGAAAGATCATTGCTTACGCCTCTCTTATCCTACACATGATCTATTGCTAGCTGCTATCATGGTTGCCTCAAAGATTTTGAGGCACTATCTCTAGGGAGAGAGATTTGACCTGTTTTTAGAACATAAGAGCCTAAAGTACATCTATACTCAAAAGGAGCTGAATCTGAGATAGTAGAGATGGATGAAGTTTCTAAAGGACTGTGACTTCCAACTCCACTACCATTCAAGAAAGGTTAATGTCGTAACCAATTCCCTTAGTAGAAAGTTCAATAAGAAGAATGAAGAAAATAGACAAATGTATCAGCTAATTAGTGACTACAATCTGAGTGCAACTTCAGACAGGTTGTAGGCACACCTATGTGTATTGGTTTGCCAACCATACCTAATACGATAGATTAGAGATAAGCAGAAACATGACAAATGGATTGTAGATATCACAAAAGGTGTCAAGAAAGGCAAACACACCGATTTCAGAATCGATGTCGAAGGTACATAGAGACTTGGGGATAGAGTCTATGTACCCGAGAGTAGGCAAAGAAGAAAGATTATACTAGATGAAATTCATCAGATCAAGTACACGATGCATCTGGGAGGTGATAAGATGTACCAAAACCTCAAGAAAACTTAACGGTGGAGAGGCATGAAGAGGAAAATAGCCAAACATGTCTCTAAATGTCTAACATGTCAGTAGGTAAAAGCCAGATACAGGAACCCCTCGGGGATGTTGCAACCACTTCAGATCCCAGAATAGAAGAAATATAATATTGCAATGAACTTTGTGAGTAGCCTACCCAAAAATCAGAAGGGAGAAAATACAGTATGGGTGATTGTAAACTGGCTCATGAGGGTAGCTCATTTCTTACCCATTCAATCTATAGATACAATTGGAAAACTAAGAGAACTATATGTTAAGGAGATAGTAAGGCTACATGGTATATCCAAAACCATTGAGTTAGACAAAGATTTTAGATTCACATCTCAATTCTAGCAAAGCTTGCAATAGGAATTATGCAGTCGACTCAACATAAATGTTGCGTTCTGTCCTCTGACAAATGGACAATTTGAGAAAGTAATATAGATACTAGAAGATATGTTGAGAGCATGTGTCCTTGACTTAAAGAGTAATTGGGGCAAATACTTGTACTTAGCGAAATTCACATACAATAACAGTTACTAGGCGAGTATAAAAATGGCTACATAAGAAGCTCTTTATGGTAAACCCTGTAGATCTCCATCATGCTGGGAAGACTTTGAAGATCATGTATTCACAGGGCCAGACTAGTACAGGAGCAAAATGAAAAGGTGAAACAAATACAAAAGAGGTTGACCACAGCTCAGAGTAGGCAGAAGAGTTATGCAGATAAGAGAAGAAGACCTCTAGAGTTTCAAGAGTGTGATAGATTGTTCTTGAGGATTAACCCTCAAAAGGGGATTAAACATGTTGGGATAAAAGGGAAACTAGTGCCAATATTTATTGATCCTTTTGAAATTGTAACACCTCGAAAAAAAAATTCATATGAAAAATTGAATTTTTACTTAGAAAATTATACCGAAATGACGAATGAGAATTTTGGCAAGTCCTAGTTATCCAAATGAGGGATAAAAATTAATTTAAGGGATTTTTGGAAAAAAATATGATTATAATGCATAAAATGGGATATCATAGCCAAAAATATAAGGATATGTGCAATTTTTAATTAAAACAGGATTAGAAAGTCAATCGGGATCGAGATTTGGCAAAAATCCGAAAAGAAAGTAAGAAATTCAGCTGGAAAATAAAAAAAAACTTAAAATGCATCCTACGGTCCAAAAACAATCTGCCAAAATCCAATGAATGGGATTAAAGCTAAAACGAACGCCCAGATGCACTGGATCATCAAGATCGAACAGCCAGAGATCTACGTACGTATTTCGAGGATGATCGTGCAGCCAAAAGAGAGTTTGTTGATCGCGAACCAGATCCGAACACTAAAATCAATAATCCTCCAACGACCAGGATTCGTGCTCACGGTAAGATGATCATCTGGTGTTGTGTTCGAGGTGCATCCAACGGTGAATATCAAAGTCGCATGATTAGATCACGAACGTTGATGTGCTTGAAGATCATCGGACAGTCCAGATCAAAGCCATTTTGATTAGATCGCGATCATTGATGTGCTAGAGGAAATCCAACCGCCGATATCGAGAATCTGATTTCTATTGATTGATTCGAGATCAATCCAACGACTCCGATCGAACCCGAACGCGTGTCTCGAGGAAAATCCTAAGAACCAGATTAACGGATCCGAAAAATCAAACGAAAATTTTTGAAAAATAACGAAAAATATGAAAAATCTGAAAATTTTGAAAAATAGTTTCTAAATTCCAAAAATTATTTCTAAAATCCGAAAAAAATCCTAAAAATACTCATTCTCCTCTAAAAATTAGAAAGTACTAAATTGTAGACTAATTAGGTGTTTTACTCTAAGAACAATTCAAAACCTTCTATTTTCTTCCCTTGAAAAACCTATATAAACCCCCCTAGGCTCATAATTTCATTCATTCCAAAGAATAAGAGTTGAATGCTCCTCTTATTTTCTCAAAACCTTCTTCTTGGCACCTTTTCCATCTTCCCTTCTTGTGTGTGTGAGAAGCTCTAGAATTGGGGAATTAAATTGGGCGATCTTCATTGGCACTAGAACGTAGGGGGAATTGCTGCCGAAATTTCGGAAGAAAAGCATCACAAGGTGGAAGTGATTTCTAGAACACCCTTCTATTCTTATTTGAATTCATGGCATGCTCATTGTTGTGTGTTTTCCACTGCATTCAAAGATTTTCAGATTCAGTTCTAGAATTTTACATGTTTATTTTAGTATTTTAGTTTTGATTCATGTTTAAGAAATTATATCATCCATGCCATGTTAGTATCATGCTTAGGCTTTTAAATTACAGTATGATGCATGTTTTATGAGTGTTTCATGAATCGACTATGCATATTCTGGATTTCAGTTTGATTTCATATTCTGAAGGTTATTTTATGAGATCATGATATGAGAATTAATCAAAGACGATGGAGATAATAACCACGTACAATCATAGTGGTCATGGCGACACTATGGATGTTCTTTTCATATGAGTTAGGTTATATGATTTTCAGACCTAAGTACTTGAGGGTTGTGTACCACTGGTGGGTCACCATGTATAACGGGTTGATGCCGAGTGGGCTTTGTTTACTTAGTTAAGAACATCAAGGGATTAAAGACCCTTTTGGTCTGAGACTCGACTTAAAAAAATTGTTGTTTGAAATGCCTAATGATTGCAAATGTTTGAATTATGATTCTGTTTTGAGTTTGAATATGAAAGATGGTTGTTCGAAAATGATCCACTTGGCTATGTGCTAACTTTTCCTTTCTTATTTTTGAGGAACATGAACCCATGGAGCAGTTGATTATAGATAGTTCTTAGAAAGTATCTACAGTATTATAATATTTTTTTAGAATTTTTTAGGGCATGTTGCCCATAGTTTTTATGTTTTTCTACTGAAAAGTATTTTGAAGACTTCTATTGTAATTATTAGTTTTTTTAAGAGTTTAATACTCTCAATTTCTATTATGAATAAAATAGTTTGACTTTCTTTATCTCTTTTAATTTGCCTTGATTTTATTGAAAGTTTTGTATTCTTAAATTTTATACAAAGGCATGAGATATTGGAAAGAAAAGAACAAGTGTGTGTCGCTTGTAATATAGCACCGGCCCGACCCGCCATTTGTTAAGTTCACTGTCAAAAGAATGGTGGCAATGTACACTATTTAAAGATACGGGGGTTTGGGTGTTACAATTGTGGTATTAAAGCCTAGGCATTTGTTACTGGGCCAAAAACAGAAAGTTTCCTCTAATACCAAGTGTGTATCAGAGCCTAGTTAGTAGAAACACTGGACTAGAATCAGAAACTCAAATTAGGGTTTCACCTTGAATGAAATTGAATTTTGAATGCCCTACCTTCTATTTTTGAAATTGATGAATGTTTTAGAAAGTGTTTTCATAAAGGAAAAATATATTTTGAAATGTTTTGTTTGGATACAAAGACTACAAATTGAGCTGATAGTGGGTAAGCCTTGTCCCGAGTAAAGCTAGACATTGAAAGGGAGGTGGGTTATCTCGCCCTAGAAAGTACGGTTGCTAAGCAGACTTTGGTCTCGCCGCCCGATCTGGAGGTTGTCCCACCAGTTCACATGAGTGGTTTGAGTTGAAGAACACATTACTTTCTATTAAAGAAAATAAGAAGGTTGGAAATTAGGACAAGTAATTGATTAGAAGTCAAGAAAAGATGCCAAAGGTGGTATCTTGGCCAGACAGAGGTTGTAATTCAACCAGAACTGAACCTTAGGTCTAGGGAAAAAACCTTAGGTAGAAATGGGTGTAGCCATGGTGGCACAGTGGATCAAAAGCATAAAATACTATGACATAGGCTAGAGATGAAAACTTGTGTAAAAATAGAAAATTGTTTGATCAGGACATGAGACTGGGAAGCTTCTGTATCTATTGGCTTCTATGTAGTATGGGATGCATAGGAATTCGGGGGTATGGAGGAAGCGTGGACTCGGAGAATGATGGACCATGTGTGGTGAATGATCGGCAACTCTGGTAGAACAGATTTCTCTATGCTCGTTGGTATGGGATGGTGAAGTATAGTGGGCTCGGGAACCTTAGTTATCGAGACAGTTGTGAAATTGTTTGGGTGTGACTCTGTTCTGGGTGAAAACTTAAGGGAAAGGGTAGAGTGGTATGGGACATTTGAACCTAAAAGCTTAGGTGGAAGCTTGGAACCTTGTTGTGCTAGCTTGATTGTATGATTATGTGATATGCATGTTTTACTGTTTATTGCTTTGAGAACAAATCCTGTACCCATGCATGAAAAAAACCTAGAAGAAAGTCTTTAGGCCACTGAATAGATCGAGAACCTAGAAACCAAATCTAGAGCCATGATAGCAGGAATATTTGAACAACAAGAGCAGGAACTGCCTGCTGGGATGGAGGCACAAATGGAAGCCATGATGAGTGAAATGTCACAGAGGGTACTAGATCAACTAAGAAGGACACTTCCACAGATAGTCCCTCGGGTGGCTCCGCAGCCTCAAGCTCCTGAGCCTATTCCAGTCCAAGTCCCAGCACCAGTACCTCAGGAACGTCAAAGGAATTCCAAAGACCTGGAAGATGAAAGATAGAAAAAAATGCTGCTAGATTTGCAAAAGCTCCACCCTCCCTCATTTGATGGAACTACTGACTACATCTCTGCTGATCACTGGTACCAGGAGATAGAGGAGTTACTAAATGTGTTGAAGGTGACGGGTTCATGACGAGTAGCACTAGCCACACACCATTTCAAAGGACCAGCCCGTGGATGGTGGAGAATGATGCAGATGGATCCCAACACTGACGTTGCGACCATGACTTGGGAAAAGTTCAGAGAAAAATTTTATGACAAATTCTTTCTAGAGGCAACTCTCAGAAAGTTGTAAGAAGACTTTGTGAGACTCAATCAGAAGGATCTCACAGTAACTGAATACGAGAGGAAATTTACTGAGCTAGCCAAATTCTCTCAAGAACTAATCCAGGAAGAAAGAATGAAGGCCAACAGATTTGCACAGGGTCTCAAGATCGAGATACGAAAGGTTATCATGACATTGGGCCTCCGAACCTACAAGGAAGTTGTTGAACGAGCCCTAACCTTGGAACAAGAGCTCAACCTAGAACAAAGGTTGAGAGGAAAGAATAAACGGAATGGAAAAGGAAAGGACCAACAAGGGACCCAGAAGAAAAGCAAAAGTGGTAAGGTTCCATAGAAACAGGGGCAGAATAAAGACGAGTCAAGGGAAGAAGCTACGAGGCTGGGATTATGTTTCGTATGCAAACATAAGGGTCATTTGGCAAAAAATTGCCCAACTGCACTAGCTCAGGCTTCCCAGCAGCAACAACAAAATATTCAAGGGGGAAGTCAGAATGCGCGATCTCAAGCCAGACAGAATCAGAATGCCAATTAAGGGCAGAACCAGGGTCGTGGTCAAAACCAAGCCAGAATGTTTACAGTTGAGACCTAAGAAGACCAGGCCCCTGCAGTAGAAGGTACGTTCCTATTGTTTAATGTTGCTGTGAGACTGTTGTTTGACTCGAGTGCCTCAAAATCTTTTATCTCTGAAAAACTAGCTGATAGGTTACAACTTGTGACAAAAACAATGCCTATGACTTTAAACGTGTCCACACCAATAGGGACCATTGTGACTTCAAAGAAGATGTGTAGTTGTGACCTTAAGTTTGGGGATAAACTTTTCACAGTCGACCTATATACCCTACCTTTCTATGACTATGATGTAATCTTGGGGATGGATTAGTTAGATCAGTACTAGGCCCAGATAGATTGTCCTAAGAGACGGGTGACCATAACATTACCTTCTGGGAAAATCTTTAAAATCAATGGGGATATGCGGAGACTACCAAGAAATCCAACCTTAGCCTTGCTGAATTGCTTGAAGTAGACGGATGAGTTCGAGAAACTCTCTTAAGAAGAACCTACTAACTTAAAGAATATTCATGACCTAGCTGTAGTCAGTGAGTACGAGGATGTGTTTCCAAATGACTTACCTGGACTACCACCAGCAAGAGAGTTAGAGTTCAAGATCGAACTTCACCCTAGAACCAACCTTATAACCATACCTCCTTATAGGATGGTGCCAGCAGAACTAATTGAACTGAAAACTCAACTGGACGAGCTCAAGGAGAAGTGTTTCATCAGGCTGAGTGAATCACCTTGGGGAGCTCTAGTGTTGTTCGTGAACAAGAAGGATGGTTCTATGAGACTTTGTGTTGACTACCAGAAGTTGAATCAAGCTACAATAAAGAATAAATATCTTTTACCAAGGATTGACAACTTATTTGATCAATTATGAGGAGCCACTTATTTCTCTAAAATTGATCTTAGGTGAGGTTATCATCAGTTGAGAATCAGGGAGTCTAACATATACAAGACTGCCTTCAAGACAAGACATGGACACTTCTAGTTCATCGTGATGCCATTTGGTTTGACCAATGCCCCGGCTGCCTTCATGGATTGAATGAACCGAGTGTTCAGATAGTTTTTTGACTAGTTTGTAGTGGTATTCGTGGATGATATCCTAGTATACTCTAAGTCAGAAGCTAAACACCTAGAACACTTGAGGATCGTGCTGGAAACTCTCAGAAAGAACCAGCTATATGCTAAATTTAGTAAGTGCGAGTTTTGGATGGAAACTGTCAAGTTCCTTGGCCACGTTGTGTCAGCAAAAGACATCTCTGTAGATCCAGAAAAAGTGGAAGCCGTTATGAACTGAAAGCAACCCAAGGCAGTAACAGAAATCAGAAGTTTCTTGGGCTTGACAGGCTACTACAGAAGGTTTATTAAGGATTTTCCCAAGTTGGCAGAACTTATGACTAAGTTGACCAGAAAAGGAGTTAAGTTCTAGTGGGATGAGAAATATGAACAGTCATTCCAAGAACTGAAAACAAGATTGACTACGGCTCCTGTTCTAGTCACCCCAACTCCTGGTGTTACTTACATACTCTATACTGATGCTTCGCTGAGTGGGCTTGGAGCAGTGTTGATGTAGGAAAGACAAGTAGTCGCTTATGCTTCAAGACAACTGAAGGTCCATGAAAGAAATTACCCTATTCACGACCTAGAGCTAGCGGCCATTGAGTTTGCCCTGAAGATTTGGAGACACTACCTTTATGGAGAGAAATTTGAGCTGTTTTCAGATCACAAGAGCTTGAAGTACATCTACAGCTAGAAGGAGTTGAATCTCAGGCAATGGAGATGGATGGAATTCTTGAAAGACTATGATTTTCAATTACACTACCATCTGGGGAAGGCCAATGTGGTGGCCGATGCTTTGAGTAGGAAGTTCAATAAGCAGGAGGAAGAAAAAGGCCAGATGTACCAGTTGATTGAAGATTTTAGGTTGGGTGTAAACCTTAATGAAAAAGAAACCTATCTTTACAATATTTCTAGCCAACCGGACCTATTACATCAGATCAGGGATGAACAGAAGCAAGACAAGTGGCTTGCTCAACTAATCGAAGGAGTCACGTAAGGAAAACATATTGAATTCAGGATGGATGCTGAAACCATCCTAAGGCTCGAGGAAAGGATATGTGTACCCTAGTAGGGACAGAGCAAGCAAATCATACTTGATGAAGCTCATCAGACTAAGTATACCATGCACCTTGGTGGGGATAAGATATACCAGAACCTCAGGAAAACCTACTGGTGGAGAGGAATGAAAAGGGACATAGCCAAATATGTCTCTAAGTGCTTAACATGCCAACAAGTGAAAATAGAACACCAAAAACCCTCTGGAATGTTACAACCACTCCCAATCCCTGAATGGAAGTGGGATAACATTGCCATGGACTTCGTTAGTGGTTTACCTAGGAACCAAAAAGGAGAAGACACTGTTTGGGTGAGAGTGGATCGTCTCACCAAGGTGGCCCACTGCTTGCCAATCAGATCCACAGACCAAGTCAGCAAGCTAGGAGAAATCTATGTGAAAGAAATCGTCAGATTGCATGGTGTACCCAAGTCTATTGTGTCTGACAGAGACTCTTGCTTCACTTCACTTCACAGTTCTAGCAGAGTTTACAGAAGGAGATGGGTACTAAGCTCACCATGAGTACAGCCTTTCACCCTTAGACGGATGGTCAGTCTGAGAGAGTTATCCAGATTTTGGAAGATATGTTGAGGGCTTGCGTTATAGACTTCAAGGGGAATTGGAGCACGTACTTACACTTGGCGGAGTTTGCCTATAACAATAGTTATCAGGCAAGCATAAAAATGGCTCCATTCAAAACTCTTTATAGCAGACCCTACAGATTACCTACCTGTTGGGCTGAACTTGAAGATCAAGTATTAACTGGGCCAGACATAATTGAAGAAACGAGCAACCAAGTCAAATTAATACAAAAGAGACTGACTACTGCGCAGAGCCATCAAAAGAGCTACGCAAACAAAAGGAGAAGACCGTTAGAGTTCCAAGTTGGGGACAAGGTATTCCTGAGAGTCAGTCCTCAGAAGTGTATTAAAAGGTTCGGATTCAAAGGAAAGTTATCTCCGAGGTTTGTAGGACCCTTTGAAATACTTAGAAGAATCGGAGGATGTGCTTATGAGTTAGATCTACCAAACCGGATGACTTCAGCACATAACGTATTCCATGTATCCATCTTGAGGAAATACGAACCTGACCCCTCTCACATCATTCACTGGAAGGAGGTGAATATTCAAGATGATACTACCTACAAGGAAACAACAGTCAGAATCCTTGACCATAAGCTACAAAATCTAAGAACAAAGGATATCCCATTAGTGAAGATGCTGTGGAAACACCACGGGTCGAAGAAGCCACATGAGAACTCGAAAGCGAGATGAAGACCAAGTACCCACATCTATTCACGAGGAATACCTAAATATGTACAAATTTCGAGGACTAAATTTTTTCTAAGGAGGGTAGGTTGTAACATCTCGAAAAAAAAATTCATATGAAAAATTAAATTTTTACTTAGAAAATTATACAGAATTGACGAATGAGAATTTTGGCAAGTCCTAGTTACCAAAATGAGGGATAAAAATCAATTTAAGGGATTTTTGAAAAAAAATGATTATAATGCATAAAATGGGATATCACAGCCAAAAATATAAGGTATGTGCAATTTTTTATGAAAATAAGATTAGAAAGTCAATCGGGATTGAGATTTGGCAAAAATCCGAAAAGAAAGCAAGAAATTCGGCTGAAAAATAAAAAAAATAAACTTAAAATGCATCCTAAGGTCTAAAAACAATCTGCCAAAATCCAACGAATGGGATTAAAGCCAAAACGAACGCCCGGGCGCACTGGATCATCAAGAACGAACAACCAGAGATTCACGTACGTAACTCGAGGATGATCGTGCGGCCAGAAGAGAGTTCGTTGATCGCGAACCAAATCTGAACACTGAAATCGATGATCATCCAACGGCAAGGATTCGTGCTCACGGTAAGATGATCATCTGGTGCTCCGCTCGAGGTGCATCCAACGGCGAAGATCAAAATCGCATGATTAGATCGCGAACGTTGATGCGCTTGAGGATCATCGGATGGTCCAAATCAAAGCCGTTTTGATTAGATCGCGATTATTGATGCGCTCGAGGAAATCCAACGGCTGATATCGAGAATCCGATTTCTGTTGATTGATTCGAAATCAATCCAATGGCTCCAATCAAACTTGAATGCGTGTCTCGAGGAAAATCCTAGGAACTAGATTAACGGATTTGAAAAATTAAATGAAAATTTTCGAAAAATAACGAAAAATATGAAAAAAAATATGAAAATTTTGAAAAATAGTTTCTAAATTCCAAAAATTATTTCTAAAATCCGAAAAAAATCCTAAAAATATTCATTCTCCTCTAAAAATTAGAAAGTACTAAATTGTAGACTAATTAGGTGTTTTACTCCAAGAACAACTCAAGACTTTCTATTTTCTTCCATTGGAAAACCTATATAAACCCCCCTAGGCTCATAATTTCATTTATTCCAAAGAATAAGAGTTAAATGCTCCTCTTGTTTTCTCAAAGCCTTCTTCTTGGCACTTTTTTCATCATTCCTTCTTGTGTGTGTGAGGAGCTCTCGAATTGGAGAATTAAATTGGGCGATCTTTATTGGCACTAGTACGCAGGGGGAATTGTTGCCGAAATTTTGGAAGAAAAGCGTCAAAAGGTGGAAGTAATTTCTAAAACACCCTTCTGTTCTTATTTGAATTCATGGCATGCTCATTGTTGTGTGTTTTTCATTGCATTCAAAGATTTTAAACTTCAGTTCTAGAATTTTACATGTTTATTTCAGTATTTTAGTTTTGATTCATTTTCGAGAAATCATATGATCCATGTCATGTTAGTATCATGCTTAGGTTTTTAAATTAAAGTATGATGTATGTTTTATGAGTATTTTATGAATCGACTGTGTATATTCTAAATTTTACTTTGATTCATATTCTGAAGTTTATTTTATGAGATCATGATATGAGAATTAATCAAAGACGATAAAGATAATAACCACATACTATCATAGTGGTCATGGCGACACTATGGATGTTCTTTTCATATGAGTTAGGTCATATGGTTTTTAGACCTAAGTACTTGAGGGTTGTGTACCACTGGTGGGTTACTATGTGTAACGAGTTGATGCCGACATGTGCCACTAACGGGTTGATGCCGAGTGGGCCCTATTTACTTAGTTAAGAACATCAAGGAATTAAAAGCCCTTTTGGTCTGAGACTCGACTTAAGAAAATTGTTGTTTGAAACAGCTAATGATTGTAAGTGTTTGAATTATGATTATATTATGAGTTTGAATATGAAAGTTGGTTGTTCGAAAAGGATCCATTAGGCTATGTGCTCACTTTTCCTTTCTTATTTTTTAGGAACATGAACCCATGGAGTAGTTGATTATATATAGTTCTTAGAAAGTGTCTACAGTATTATAATTTTTTTTAGAATTTTTTAGGGCATGTTGCCCATAGTTTTTATGCTTTTCTACTAAAAAGTATTTTGAAGACTTCCGCTGTAATTATTAATTTTTTTAAGAGTTTAGTATTCTCAATTTTTATTATGAATAAAATAGTTTGATTTTTTTTATCTCTTTTAATTTGCCTTGATTTTATTGAAAGTTTTGTATTCTTGAATTTTATACAAAGGCGTGAGATATTGAAAAGAAAAGAACAAGTATGTGTCGCTTGTAATGTAACACCGGCCCAACCCATCGTTTGTTAAGTCTACTGTCAAAAGAACCGTGGCAATGTACACTGCTTAAAGATACGCGGGTTGGGGTGTTATAGAAATACTTAGACAGGTTGGTGAGTGTGCCTACGAGTTGGATTTACCAAACAAAATGTCCTTGATCAATAATGTATTTCATGTATCGATGCTCCAGTAATATGAACCAGACCCTTCTCACATCATACATTGGGAGGAAGTTAACATCCATAATGATGCTACTTATAAAGAACCAGCCATCAGAGTACTAGATTGTAAAGTGCAAAGTCTCAAAACCAAGGGCATCCTTCTAGTTAAGGTTTTATGAAGACATCATGACCTAGAAGAGGCTACCTGGGAATTACAGAGTGAAATGTGGAAGAAGTACCCAGACCTATTTACCAGTAGTAACTAATTGGAGGGTATTGTACAAGTACATGATCGATATTAAATTTTGAGGACAAAATTCTTTTAAGGGGGGTAGATTGTGATAACCCAAGCTTTAGAAACAAAACAAGACAAACAAACAAACAAACAAACAAAAAGGGGACGACATTAGGACTGCGGTCCCCAAAAATGGGACCACAGTTTTACTTCAAATGGGACACCCTCCCGTGGGATCGTGGTGCTGGTGAGGAAGACTACAGTCCTGTGATAAAATTCATGAAAATCTTGGAAAGACGTGGGATTTGGTTTTACAATTAGGAGCAATGTTATGACCACAATCTTAGGACCAAAGATTGCGATCTTGCGATTAAAATCTAGAAATGGAAGTTAGGGCATTGAGTCGTCTATATATTGTAATGTGTGCAAAAACCCTAATCATTTTTCATCCTCTAGTCATGCACACTCTTCTTAGAACTAAACCAAACCCTAATGTCGATAGTCGATCTTCTACTGTCTCCTAAGTTGAGTACACACCATTCAACCTTCTACTTGTGATCCCACAAGCACCATTAAAGGAAAAGCTGCACAAGAATGCTACAGTCTCATGGTAAAACCCTAAATCCGTTCTATAACGTGTTGTAAGGCAAGAACTGTTTCTCAGAGGATTGTGTCAATTTCTTACCATAAGCTACTACGAATACAATTGACTGTGATGACGTCTAACACTTTTTCGTTCTTTGTACACCATAGAACCTTAAAACCATCGTTTAAGATGTTTTGGTGAGGCGAACAAATGGAGCAACGAATGTAACCTACGTATAAAAACCTTTTGTCCATTTAAATACATATTTTTAGATCCTAAGAATAATGCATAAAGTCCTTTGTGCAAGAGGAACTAAGAAACGCACAAACAACGCGATTTCTGAGAACTCAACACTGTAGCTTCCCGCACTGCCATGGTAACAACATCAGATACTATGATAACGACAAAAGTTGCTACTTTCTTGCCCAAATCACTATAGCATTTGACGGTTATGACCTATTTGCTTATCATATATCATGTGGATTACTTGATAGTGATTTTAGGAGTTAAGAACAGTGCGAATACTTATATTGATGAGCATCTGCATGTTAAATTACTAGGTTGGGAATTTGTAACCATCGAGGCGAGAGAACGCGAAGAGTATAATAACAAGTGGGAGTGACTATCTAAAACTCTTTAGCATTATTTTGGTTTGAATATAAAACATGACTATGTTTTTACCATTATTTATTATGTAGAAGTATAATTCTCTGAAAATTTGTACGAAATTTAATTAAATAAAATAGAATTAATCATTGAGAATTTAACAAAATTTTAGAGATATAAGATTTTATACATTTTAACTTATTAGTGGTCAAAATGAGAAACAACATTAATTGAGAATTTTGTAGAATTTTTGGATGTAAAGTTATGTATATTCCAAGGTATAAATTAAAGTAGGTAAAATGAAAATAAAACCAAAGGAAAAAAGATGGCCAAAAATGAAAAATAAGAAACAAAAATAACCAAGGAAGTTGAAAAAAAATTACACTTTCCAACTCCTCACACAAGAAAAATAGAGAATTAGAAGTGTTTCTAAAATGAAATCAACTCAAAAGAATGTATTAGCAACTTGTAAAATAATTACTTACTTAATATATGTGCTTGGGATAAAAGAAAAATACAAGATTAGAAATGTTTCTAAAATTAAATCAACTCAAAAGAATATATTAGCAACTTCTAAAATAATTATTTACTAATATATGTGCTTGGGAAACAAATAAAATAGAAAATTAGAAAGGTTTCTAAAATGAAATCACCTCAAAAGAATGTTTTAGCAACTTCTAAAATAATTGCTTATTAATATATATGCTTGGGAAACAAGTAAAATAGAGAATTATAAATGTTTTTAAAATGAAATCAACCCAAAATAATGTATTGACAACTTCTAAAACCTTTACTTACTAATTCTTATATATAGGAAACAAAAAAATGGAAAGGGAAAGAGTTTTGAAAGGTTGCTACAATGAAAACACCCCAAACTTGCCAATTCATGTCCATTAGAACTCTATATAAACCCAAGCATAAACACCATTCTCTTTACCCCAACAAGAACTAAACCAGTTCCTTCTTGTTCTCTCTACCTTCTTCTTGGCATCCCTCTTTTTCTTTTAAACAACAATTCTAGTACAAGTAACAATGTTACACAAATTTCTATGCTAACAGCTGGGGAGATCTGAAGGAGATTCAATGGAGGCTTCAAGAGGAGAAAAGCTATTTGAGGTGGTAGGATTTTTGAGTTTTATCTTATTATTTTGATTTCAATAAGATATTCCCGCTTGAATACACATGTTTTATCATCATTGATTATGCATTTCATGCTTAGACTTCGCATGTTTATGTGTTATTATGATGCTTGTTATGCTCACGTACTGAATTTAATCTTGTTAGTTTATTATTACAATTGTGCTATACTTAATGAAAGATTAAATGAGATAATAATCACATACTGGTACACTATTCCACTGGGATTACTATGAGTGTTCTCAATATGTGAACTTTGATTTCATTTCTAGTTCACGAGTAAGGTCTCAAAATATTTGGGTGAGGTCCTAAATCAACTGGAATTTGACATAAAGGATTGCCCTTTTTCTTCTTGGACAAGTATTTTGATAGGAACACCGAGGTTAACACTTTTTGGTTTTTAATACAACTTTAAACAAGAAATTAATTGAATCATGTAATGTTTGAAAGTGTTTATCTTGAATTTCTTATTTGTTGAAATAATAAGTTAAATATTTATAATGATCCATTGAGCTATGTGCTTACCCTTCCATTTTCTAACTTTTTAGGAAATTGATAAACAGAGCCAGCTTGATAGCCATTTAGGCTACATTTTTATTAGAATATTTTATTTAGAAAGTTTTACATAATTATAAGGATATGTTGGCCCAATTTTGTTATTTAAGTTTTATTCCGCTGTAATAGATTCAAAGGTTATGTACCTTAAATTTTAGAAATAATTAATGTTACGAAATTATTTGACTCAATTGTTTCTAAATATTATCTTTTTTGAATTGTGGAGTAAATTTAAGGTTTCGTACCATTTATTACCAATGTATGAAATTAGGTCATTAGTAAGGTTTTGTACCTATTACTTTCAATTAATGATATAAATCTCTCGTTGCTTTATTTAGAAATGTTTATGAGTTTCTAACTATATGATACTCACAAATCCCAGAGAATTGGGATAGTAATGTAAAGTGTGAAAAATAGAAATAATGTGATACTGACCCACCTTTTGGCCAAGTGGTGCAGTCTACGTCATACCTCTCAAGCAAAAACAAAGTAGAAAGGGAAAGAATCGAATTCAATGGAGGCAGGGTGTTATAAAGTTGGTATCAGAGCTAAGGCTATAACTCAACTGGAAAAAGATGATTCCTCTGATACCAAAGGTAGTATTAGAGCTTAGGCTTTAGATGCCTCGGGCAGAATTAGAAAGAGTTAACTCAATCAGGTAAAACCTTTACTTTGAGTTAAATTTAGAATGCCCACCTTCTATTTTGAAATTGAAAAATTATTTTGGAAAGTTGTTTTTCAAAAAGGAAATATATGTTTTCAAAGGTTTTGTTTAGAAACAAAGATTATGATTTGAGCTGATAGTGGTTCAGCTTAGTCCCATGTAAAACTAAACATTGAAAGGGAGATAGGTTATCCTGTTTGAGAAAGCGCGGTTATTTGAGTAGACTTCGATCTCGCCGCTTGATCTAGAGGTTGTCCCACTAGCTCATACGAGTAGACAGAGTTGAAGAACACACTTATTTTCCTACAAAAAAAAATAGAAGGTGAAAATTAAGGGCAAGGTGAATGTACAAAAGTACAAAGATAGTGCTAGGAATGTTACAAGAACTAGATGAGGGTTGAACCTTTCAACCAAAAATTGAGACTTAGGTCTAGGAAAATGACCTTAGGTAGAAACTTGGGTGTTGTCAAGGGTAGCACAGTGGATCATAAATGGTAACTTTTAGGACATAGGTTAGAAACTGAAAACATGTGAAGACGAAACACTTGATTGGTCATGACATGAGATCGAGATGATCCTGTATCTCTGATTTCTATGTGACATGGGAAACATAGGAATTGGGGGTATGGAGGAATCTTGGACTCGAAAAATGATGAGTTATGTTTGTTGAATGATTAGTAACTTTCAAAGAGCTTATTTCTCTATGCATGGCTGGTATGGGATAGTCATGTATAGTGGGGCTTGGAAAACCTTAGTTGTCGAGACATTTGCAAAATTGTTCGGGTGTAGTAAAATCTTTGGGTGGAAGTTTGTGTTGATGGGCGAGGGTGGTATGGGACACTCGAACTCAAAGCCATAGATGGAAACTTGAAATTTTGCTATGCTAGCGTGAAATTATATGATTGTATGACTGCTTGAGTTGATTGAATGCATGTTATACTTGTTTTAATTCATATATATCGCATGTTTTGATTATGAGACCAAATCCTATACTCAACAACATTAGAGGGCCTTGAAAACCCTTAACAAAACTTAGAAGAATAAATTGCTAGGCCACTGAACCAATAGAGAACCTACAGACACGAATCTAGAGTCATGATAGTGCAAATGAAACGAAAAGCTTAGAGAAAGGAACTCGGTGAATGAATGTGGACGGGACAACTATCATCTCAAGTCTGGAAAAATATTTTGTATCCTGATGATAAGGGAAGATGGGTTGTGAACCCCAAATTGTAACTCTATTAACTCTTTCATTGTGATACCTTATCGGATACTAAAATGACTTTTGACTTATAGATAATGGCTGGATCCAGGAGATACGCTACCAGAGCTGCCATGTCCAACGAGACTGAACCGCAAAAATAGGAGGCATGGACTAGAATGGCTGGGACTGAGATGTAGAACATGATGATGGAAGTTACCAAAAGGGTCATAGATTAGATCATGAGGGCATTGCCTCAGATGATACCACAGGGGGTACAACAGCTGCTAGTGCAACAATAGATTTTAGTACAGTAGCTAGTGCCAGTACTTGAGCTTCCAGTTTGTCAGAGGGCACGAGAGGACATGGAAGACAAGGAACAAAGGGATATGCTGATGCAGTTGTAGAAATTCTACCCATCCCAATTTGATGGAACTTCTGGCTGCAAGATGACAAATCACTGGTTCTAGGAAATGGAGGAACACTTGGATGTGTTAGGGGCAATGGGTCCACGTAGAGTGGCACAAGCTACCCATCAGTCAAGGGGCCAACTAGAAGTTGGTGGCCGACGTTGAAGGCTGATCCAAACACTAACGTCACGCAGATGAATTGGGAAGAGTTCAGCGAAGTGTTTTATGCGAAGTTAATCCCAGAAGCTACATTAAGGAAATGCAAGGACTTTGTTAGGTTGAACTAGAGAGATATAACGGTGGCCAAATACGAGGTCAAATTTATTGAATTGGCTATATTTTCACCTGAATTGATTAGGGAAGAGAAGATGAAGCCTAACTAGTTTACGTAGGTCTCAAGATTGAGATCCGAAGGATAATAATGACATTGGCATAACAAGGTAGAGAAACATCGTAGAATAGGCTTTAATGCTAGAGCAAGAACTCAACTTTGAACAAAAGTTAAAGAATAGAAACAAGAAGCCCAAAAATGATAAGGACCACCAAGGGCCTGAGAAATAGCAAAACAAGAATGGTGGGAAGCCACCTCAGACTCAACAACAAGTATAGCCTAAGGAAGAACCAAAAGAACAGGCAAGGAGAATAAGGTTGTGCTCCCTATGCAGACAAAGGGGTCATTTAGCAAGGAATTGTTTGATTGCACCAACATAGGCTCTAGAAAAATCAAGGAAGAGGATAGAATAGTCATCTCCACGGCAAACAACAACAATAGAATGCTAACCATGGGTAGAACTAGGATCGTGGTCAGAACCAGGCCAGAATGTTTGCTGTAGTCGATGTTTAAGAAGAACAAATCCTTACTGTAGAAGGTACATTCTGATTATTTGATGTTGCTGTGAAACTGTTGTTTGATTCGGGTGCTACGAAATCTTTTATTGCTAAGAAACTAGCAAATAAGTTAGAACTGATAATGAAATGTTTGCTCGTGATTTTGAATGTATCCACACCTATAGGGACCAATATTACCTCAAAAAGAATGTGTAGTTCTAACCTAAGGTTTGAGGATATGCTAATCTCAGTTGACCCATGTGTATGTAATACCCTAAAATTTTGTACTGAATGAAATGAAATGATAAATGAAGTTCAATTCATTTCTAGAATCAATTAGCAAGTTTAAATTTGTTCAAAAATCTCTAAGGGAAGTGAAATTCAAGAAAAGGGAACGAAATGAAATGAAGTGAACACCTCAAATGGCCTAAGCATCCAAAATTAATTTCATTTGCTCAATTAAGAGTTCAATTACTTGGTATATATATATCAAGGAAATCTAAATTAGGAAAGAAAATAGAGAAAAACCTAGCCAATTGAAAGTTATAAGTTTTTTTATTAAGTTCATGTGAACCCAAAAGTGTATCCTAAGGGCCTAAAATCCTAGCTAAATGAGAGATATGAATTTATTTAAATTCATGTGAATCCAAAAATGTGTAAACATCCCTAACCATGTGCAAGTCACATGAGAGAAGATGATAACATGCCATGATCATGTACGCCCATGCCCCATGCACACTAAAAACGTCCCATAAGGAGAATTCCCTTAACTACCCTCTCACATACACTTGATGCATACATGTAAGTCATCCCATGCTTGTTTAAAAACCATGAAAGGATGATCCCATGTAAACAAGCAAGCGTGATAGTGTACACCACACTCAAAACATCCAAACAAGCAAGAAAGTGGAATGGGAAAATTTTCTAAACAAAAAGATGGTCTAATCTTGGGGCCACCTAAGGGAATGACCATCATATCCTTCATGCAAAACCCTAGGCGTCCTCTTGTGCTCACATGAGTGAAATGAAAAGTTTCTAAGTGAGGAACATGTCAAAAAGTCTACTAAGATAAGGAAACAAAATAAGCAAGATTCCTAGTTGGCCCAAAGTCTAAATCATGCACACAAGTGAGGAAAACTAAGGAAGATTCTATGTAATAAGAAAAGAATACTTGACACCCAAGAATAAACAAAGAAAGAATGTTTCCTTTACTCACAAATCAGATTTCAACCAACAAAGAAAGGCTTTAGTTTCTCTTTAGGATGTCCAAAGAGGGAAGGAAAGTGGTTCCACATGTGAGATTGTGCTCACACATGAATAGGAAACCTTGGTGGGCCCACTTGCCCAAACCATCCCTTAAGTGCTTATGAAACCCTTTATAAACCTCCCTAGAGCTCTTATTCTCCTCATCCCAAAGCAAGAGTTGACACTTCCCTCTTGACTTATTCGAGCCCTCTTCTTGGCAACCCTTTCCCACTCTCTCTTGTTCTTGAGTGTTTCAAGGTGGGAAGTTAGTAATTTTGAGTGCTTTGCGGATTTGATTGAGTGCAAAATGTTGGAAAGAAGGGGAACCTTTGCTGGAATTCCAAAGAATTGCAAATTAAGGTGGATGAGATTTCTTGAACTTCTATTTTCCAAGTTTGGATTAATTTTTAATATCAATTTATCACGCATGCTTTCAGATTTCAGTTTCATTATTCATGATTTAAAATTCAATTTTAACATATATGCATGTTTTAGCATTCATGAGATCATGTCATGTGTAGTTCCATACTTAGGTTTACTTTAAAAGTATAATACATGCTATGTGATGTTTCCATGTTTTTAAATGTTTATATGCTGAATTTTAATTCTTTTAAGTGTGATATATGAATATGAGATTTAAATGTAAGAAATTGAAATTTAATAACCACGTACTGTCATAGTAATCCATAGGGTACTATGGGTGTTCTTTACACATACTTAGTGTATATGAATATCATTATTGTGTGTAGATGAGTGTAGTCCAAAATACTTGGAATATGGACATGAGATCCTAATTCAAATGGAATGTGACAAGATGAATTGTCTTTCCACCCAAAAGTAGGGCATTTTGATAAGAATATCAAGGAATCAGATCCCTTTTTAGTCTAAATTATAATAACAACAATAAATTGTTTAAATCGCTTAATGTACACAAGTGTTTGAATTTGAATGTGCTATTAGTTTGAATTAGTGACTTAGTCATTTTTAAGAATGATCCATTGGGCTATGTGTTCACACTTCCTTTTTCATCTTTTTAAGAAATTAAACACGTGATGAAGCGTGCATGAAATTTAGAATGCTTAGTTTTAGAAAGTTTTTATTTTATTTACAATGTAAGGGCATGTTTCCCAAGTTTTGAATAATTTTTGCTGTAATAGTTTCTTTTGATTTAAATTGGAGTTATGTACTCTCTTTTATTAAATTGAAAAGATCACGAGTTTTAGAATAAAAGCAAGAATGGTGGAAAAACACCATAGCAACAAGGGCTGACCAAAGACGAGTCTAAGGAACAAGCAAGAAGCAAGGACTGTGTTATGTGTGCAACCAGAAGGGTCATCTTACTAGAAATTGCTCGATTACATTTGCTCAGGCTCCTCAGCAACAACTGCCACAGCTAGGAGGTTAGAATGGTCATCTTTAGGGGAGGCAATAGCAGTAGAATGCCAATCAGGGGCATAACTAGGATCGTAGTCAGAACCCGGCCAGAATGTTTGCTGTTGAGGCCCAAAAAAACCAGGTCCCTACAGTAGAAGGTATATTTCTATTGTTTAATGTTGTTGTGAAACTATTATTTGATTTGGGTGCTTCCAAGTCTTTTATCTCTGAAGAACTAGCTGATAGGTTACAACTTGTGACAAAAACACTACCCATAACTTTGAATGTGTCCAAACCAATAGGAACTACTGTTATTTAAAAAAGAATGTGTAGTTGTAACCTAAGAATTGGGGATAAACTCTTAACATTTGATCCATGTACTTTACCTTTCTATGTCTATGATGTAATCTTGGGGATGGTCTAGTTAGATTAATTCCAAGCCTAGATAGATTATCCTAAAAGGTGAGTAACCATAACTCTACCTTTGGGGGAGACCTATAAAATCAACAGAGATATGCAGAGACTACTGAGAAGTCTAACCGTAGCCATGCTGAACTACTTAAGGCAAAAAAATGAGTTCGAAGAACTCTCTAAAGAAGAACTTGTTGAACTAAAGAGAATACAAGACCTAGCAATGGTTAGCAAATATGAGGATGTGTTCCCAGATGACTTGCCTAGCCTACCACTAGTTAGAGAGTTAGAGTTTAAGATTGAAATTCACCTTGAAACGAACCCTATAGCCATACCTCCTTATAGAATGGCTCCAATAGAATTAATCGTGTTAAAATCTCAACTAGACGAGCTCAGGGAGAAAGGATTCATCAGGCCGAGTAAATCACCCTGGGGAGCTCTTGTATTTTTTTGTAAAGAAGAAAGATGGTTCTATGTGACTTTGTGTTGATTACTAGAAGCTGAACCAAGCTACAGTGAAGAATAAATACCCTTTGCTAAGGATTGATGACCTATTTGTTCAATTGAGAGGAGCCACTCATTTCTCAAATATTGATATTAGGTCAAGATATCACCAATTGAGAATTAGAGAGTTTGACATACACAAAATGACCTTCAGAACAAGATAGGGACACTTGAGTTCACTGTGATGCCTTTTGGTTTGAACAATGCGCTACAACATTCATAGACTTGATGAACCAAGTGTTTAGACGGTATCTTGACCAGTTTGTGGTGGCATTCATAGATAGCATCCTAATCTACTCCAATGTAA
Source organism: Tinospora cordifolia (assembly GCA_030144865.1). NCBI lineage: Eukaryota > Viridiplantae > Streptophyta > Magnoliopsida > Ranunculales > Menispermaceae > Tinospora > Tinospora cordifolia. The sequence goes on along the minus strand of JAJIYU010001308.1, from coordinate 10,163 downwards.
CACCCTAACCCCCGTATCTTTAAGCAGTGTACATGGCCATCGTTCTCTTGATAGTTGACTTAACAAAATAGCGGGTCAGGTTAGTGCTACATTACAAGTGACACACACTTGTTCTTTTCTTTTTCATTATCTCAAGCCTTTGTATACAATTCAAGAATACAAAATTTTCAATAAAATCAAGGCAAATTAAAAAAGATAAAGAAATTCAAACTATTTTATTAATAATAGAAATTGAAAGTACTAAACACTTCAAAAAGAACTAATAGTTACAACGGAAGACTTCAAAATACTTTTCATTAGAAAAACATAAAAACTTTGGGCAACATGCCCTAAAAATTCTAAAAATATAATACTGAAGAACTTTCTAAGAAACTATCTATATTCAATTGCTTCATGGATTTCGCGTTCCTGAAAAATAAGAAAGGAAGGAATGAACACATAACCCTGTGGATCCTTTTCGAACAACCATATTTCATATTCAAACTCATAACACAATCATAATTCAAACACTTGCAATCATTAGGCGTTTAAAACAACAATTTATTCAAGTCGAGTCTCAGACCAAAAGGGCCTTTAATCCCTTGATGTTCTTAGCTAAGTAAATAGGGCCCACTCGACGTCAACCCGTTAGCGGCACGTGTCGGCATCAACCTGTTACACATGGTGACCCATCAGTGGTACACGACCTTCAAGTACTTAGGTTTGAAAACCATATGACCTAACTCATATGAAAATAACATCCATCGTGTCGCCTTGACCACTATGATGGTACGTGGTTATTATCTCCATCGTCTTAGATTAATTCTCATTTCATGATCTCATAAAATAAACTTTAGAATATGAAATCAAACTAAAATTCAAAATGTACATAGTCTATTCATGAAACACTCATAAAACATGCATCATACTTTAATTTAAAAGCCTAAGCATGATACTAACATGGCATGGATGATATGATTGCTCAAACATGAATCAAAATTGAAATATTGAAATAAACATTTAAAATTCTAGAATTGGAATTGAAAATCTTTGAATTCAGTGAAAAATACAAAATAATGAGCATGCCATGAATTTAAATAAGAATAGAAAGGTGTTCTAGAAATCACTTTCACCTTGTGACGCTTTCTTTCGAAATTTTGACAACAATTCCCCCCACGTACTGGTGCGAATGAAGATCGCCCAACTTAATTCCCCAATTCGAGATAAGAACTTCTCACACACACAAGAAGGGAAGATGGGAAGAGGTGATAAGAAGAAGGCTTAGAAAATAAGAGGCAATTTCAACTCTTATTTTTGGAATGAAGAAATTAAGAGCCTAAAGGGGTTTATTTAGGTTTTCAAAGGGAGAAAAATAGTAGGTTTTGAGTTTTTCTTTGAATAAAACACTCTAATTCTCCTTAATTTCGTATTTTCTAATTTTTAGAGCAAAATGAATATTTTTCAAATTTTAGAAATAATTTTCGGATTTAGAAACCTATTTTTTCAGATTTTTCGTGAATTTTCATGATTTTTCGATAATTTTCTCGTAATTTTCATTTTAATTTTTAGATCCTTTAATCTCCGCTGTTGGATTAATCTCGAATCCATCAACAAAAATCAGAGTCTTCGATCTGGACTGTTCAATTTTCCTCGAGCGCATTAACAGTTCGTGATCTTTTCAAAAACATCTTCGATCGGACCGTCAGATGATCCTCAAGCGCAGCACGGTTCGCGATTAACCAACGTGGCTTTGATCTCGACCGGCGAATGATCCTCGATCACGGTGTGTGGATCTCAGTTCACGATCAATGAACTCAATTCTGGCCGCACGATCATCATCGAGTTTCGTACGCGGATCTCTGGCCGTTTCATCTTGATGATTAGGTGCTCTCGTGCATGTGTGCAGATCTGATCGTAGTCGTCGGATCGTGAGATCTGATTTCAGATCTACGGTTCACAGTGTTTTAAGTTTATTTTTGATTTTTTAGCAGAATTTCTTGCTTTCTTTTGGATTTTTTGTCAAATTTTGATCCCAATTTACTTTGTAATCCTATTTTCATAAAAAATTGCACATATCCTTGTATTTTTGGCTATGATATCCCATAATATACATTACATTCATATATTTTCTTCCAAAAATCCATTAAATTGATTTTTATTTCTCATTTGGGTAAACTAGGACTTGCCAAAATTTTCATTCGCCAATTCTGTATAATTTTCTAAGTAAAAATTTAAATTTCATATAAACTTTTTGAGATTTTACATCCAAGTTAGAGGCTGAACACTTAAAACACTTGTGAATAGTGTTGGAGACCTACAGAAGGCATCAATTATATGCCAAGTTTGACAAATGTGACTTATGGATGAAGACAGTCAAGTTCCTTAGTCACATAGTATCAATAGAAGGCATCTCTGTAGACCCAGAGAAGGTGGAAGCTGTCATAGATTGGAAATAACCAAAGAAATTTACAGTGATCCGGAGTTTCTTAGGCTTGGCTAGATACTACAGGAGATTCATCCAAGATTTCTTCAAACTAGCAGAACCTATGACCAAGCTAACCAGGAAGGGAGTTAAGTTCAATTGGGACGAGAAGTGTGAACAATCATGCCAAGAATTGAAGAAGAGATTGACTATGGCCCCTATCCTAGTTACTCCAACCCATAGCGTTACCTTTACCCTTCATACTAATGCTTCACTGAGTGGACTGAGAGCAACGTTGATGCAGGGAAGAAAAGTAGTTGCTTATGCCTCGTGACAATTAAAGGTCCATGAGAAGAATTACCTTACTCACTACCTAGAGTTAGCAACCATTATATTTGCCCTGAAAATTTGGAGACACTACCTTTATGGTGATAAGTTTGATCTCTTTCCTGATCGCAAAAGTTTAAAATACATCTACACCCAGAAGGAAATGAACCTCAGGTAAAGAAGATGGATGGAGCTCCTTAAAGACTATGATTTCCAACTACACTAACATTCGAGGAAGGCTAATATGGTGGCCGATAACTTAAGTAGGAAGTTCAACAAATAAGAAGAAGAAAAGGGCCAAATGGTTTAGTTGATTGAAGACTTTAGGCTGGGTATTGCCTTGAATGACAAACCTGACAAATCTGGTCTTGCCAACTAAATCTCTTACATCAGATTAGGGAGGAATAGAGGCAAAACAAGTAGCTTGTAGGTCCGACAGAAGGAGTTGAATAGGGTAAACATATTATCTTGCTTTAAGTTAGATGCTAAAAATACCCTAAGGCTCCGACAGAGGATCTGTGTAACACCCCAACCCCCACATTCATTGAACATTGGACATAACCACTATTCTTTGATAGTGGACTTAACCATTTGGCGGGTCGGGCCGGTGTTACTTTACAATTGACACACACTTAACTTTCTATTTTTCAATACCTCATGCCTTAGAGTAAATCCAAGAATACAATTTACATTCAATAAAATCAAGGCAATTAAAGATAAAGAAAAATTCAACTTCTTTATTCATAAAAAAGTACATAACTTTATAATGTAAACTATTACATTATTGATTAAAAGAAATTCATAACCTCTAAAAAAGTAAAATTTCAGCGGAAGACTTATTCAAAATTGGGCAACATGCCCTTACATTGAAAGGAAACTTTTAAAAAATAGAAACTTGCTAAAATCCAAATTTCATAGTCTTTATAATTTAATTTCCTGAAAAAGAAGAGGAAAGGGTGAGCACAAAGCTCAGTGGATCTTTTTCAAATAACCATTTTTCAAATTCAAACCACTAACACATTCATATTTCAAACACTTACATACATTCGGCGTTTCAAACAACATTTTTGTTTAAAGTTGAGATTTTAGACCAAAAGGGTTTTTAAGCCCTTGATGTTCTTAACAAAGTACTTCCTTAGAGTGAAATATAACTCTTCTTAGCCAATTTTATTGGACTTTTGAACTTCAAGGGAACTTACCCACCAACCAAGTACTTTGGTATTAAAATTATATGAACTAATCATATGAAAAGAACATTCATAACAACCCACATGTTTACTATGATGGTACGTGGTTATTTTCACCATCTTCTTTTATTAATTCTTGGATCATCAATTAAACTTTGAAATATGAAACTAAGATCAATAAAATCCAGAATATAAGCATTATGGAAATCAAATCATGGAACATCCATAATCATACATCATTCCTTGAAATAAAAACCTAAGCATGATACTAGACGTGGCATGATCACTATGAATGCATAAATTCGAAAAAGAATTGAATTTGAAACTGAAATATGTTTTAGAATACTAGAATTGAAATTATTTTAATTTCAAAAACCAAACAAACAATGAACATGCTAGCAATTCAAATAAGAAAAAGGGGTGTTAGAAAAATCACTTCCACCTTAAATAAGTCTCTTCTGTACACCTCTGAAATCCGGCAGAGTTTCGTTACTTCAAGGCTTCCAAACACTCAAGAACTCTCAAGAATGCTCAAGAACACTCAAGAACAGTTCAAGATCACTCAAGAACTGATGGGATTGCCAAGAAGAAGGCTAGAGAGAATCAAGAGGGACTAGTATGCTCTTGATTTGGGATGAAAACAATGAGAGCACTAGGGGTCCTTTATATAGAGTTTAAGATGACATAGATTGGTAAGTTTTTGGTGCTTTCCTTGTAGGAAACTTGCCAATTATTCAAAATTTCTTGCCCCCCAAGCATAGGAAATTAGCAAGTGTATTTGAATAATTTTTTTGGAATTTAGAAACATTTTTTTAGATTTTTTTGGAATTTTTTTTTTCAGATATTTATGTTATTTTTCCCAGTTTAATCGAAGCATTAATTTGGACCATTGATGATCTTCGATCGCATCAACAGTTTGCGATAATCTAGAAATCGTCTCGGCTTCGGATCGTTGGATTTCCTCGATCGCAGCATAGGATAAGGGTGCCTCAGATCTCGACCGTCGGATGAGCCTCGATTGCAGCACGACTGTTCGCGATCAACGAAACTAGCGTGGACCATTGATCAACCTCGAGCGTAGCACTGAATCGCGATCGATCGAAATCATTTCAAATCCAGACCATCCGATCATCCTCGAGCGTAGCATCGTTCGTGATTTAACAATGCGGCTTTGATCTTCACCATCGGATGAACCTCGAGCGCAGCACCAGATGATCATCCTACTATGAGCACGAATCCTGGTCATTGGATTGTCATCGATTGTAGTGCTCGGATCTTTGTTCGTGATCAACGAAAACGATTTCGACCGTTAGATCAGGCGAATTGATTCTGGGCTATTAGATTTTGATGATCCGATGCTCCTCAGGCTGGTTTGGCTTTGATTTTATTCGTTAGGTCAGATACATCGATTTTGGACCGTTGGATGCAGTTTTTAATTACCAAAATTGCTTTCTAAGGTTGCTATTATCCGAAATTTGCTAATTATACACTTTCTAATTGATGTAAACATGGATTTTTGCACATGTCCTTCCATTTTATTGACTTGCTAATGTTTTTCCCCTTTCTATTTCTTTGATATCGTATTTATTCTCTTTTTTTTTTCTGTTTTTAGCTCAATGGTAATGGGAGGTCGCAAAACTTGTATTTGACCCCTAAAATCAAGGTTCGAATCCCACAGAGGCAAAATAAAATCCCAAGGGGGCGAGGACAATACCTTGTGAGTAACAATGCCATGACGAGCCATGACGTGCCATGTTGTGGGTGCGGGTCCCGGTGGCAGTGGTGGTGGGTTGTTACAATCTGTGTACCTCAAAATGGATAGAGTAAGCAGACTATACTGGATGAGGCTCATCAGACCAAGTATACTGTAATACCCTGAAAACTTTGTATTTAATTAAATGAAATTCAAGATAAATTCATTGAAATTGGGTGCAAAATGAAATCAGGCTCATTTCGGGCTAAATTTGGCAGGTTTCTAAAAGTCTCATTTGGTGACCCTTAGGGACCAAAAACAACCTGAAACAAAGTAAGGTGACATGAACCAACTATGTATCACCCGAATTTTTGGCCAGACCTCCGTTCACGTGTGGATCGTCGCCCATTGAAAATCGAGATGATACTTAAATTTTTTTTCTATCAAAATCTTTTTCTTCAAAATCAAGTTCATAACAATTTGTTCTCAAGTCAATGTCTTGATAGATATTTTAGACAAAAACAAAAGATCAAAATAATTTCTCAAGACATTCACCGAATTTCTTAAGACAATTCATAATAAATGTAGCGAAAATACTTTAAAAGCTATTATTACAACCAAAATTTTTAAACAAGAAAAGTCATTTAAAGACAAAACAACTAAAGTCAAAACCAACGTAAATACATTAAAATAATCTTGTACAACACATAAACCATTACCTTCAAATCTCTTCTCCCGGACAACCTACCCAATGAGGTGTCCAAATTAAGTGTGAGTCTTCAGATGTAAGTCACATTACTCTACGTTTAGACGTACCTGAAAATAAAGTAGGAGTGAGCTCGAAAGCCCAGTGGATCGATCCTACACATTATATGCATTATATAGATCCAATCCAAAACATTAAAAGAACTTTCAAACATTAGGCGTTTCAAACATCCATTTAGTTTTGGTCAAAGTCTAAGACCGGAAGAGGGTTGGATGCCTCTCGGTATTCCCTGTGATCCAATCAAATCTCAGAAGGTTCCAATAGCCGTCTAAAATCAATCGACACTCACATCACAGCCTAAGAGAGAGTACTTACTGCAGCATCGTACCGTCTCCCAAAAACTTCAAGCTATCACAGTCAATTTCGGGTGAGAATACCTACGATCTACATTGTGCCTCGACAATCTCAAGTGGTGACATATAGGAGATGCCACCTCGATCCGCCTCAGGCTTGACAATCGTTTGGTACATGGATTCTTAATAAACCATCGTCTTATTTTAATTTTACAAACAGTCTCAATCACATCAAGCATCACACAATTTACTAGAAATAATTTCAATATGCATTTAAGCCAACATGATAATGTGCATGAATAACCAATGAAATTTAAATGCATATCTTCCTATTCATGCATTGTAACACCCCAGGATTTTTTTGAGCGTGCTACGCCACAAGTCAATATGAAATGAGATATTATTTTGTAGAAATTGAGACTTTATGTAACAACCTCAAATTTTACAACTTGTGTGTGTTAATAATAAAAATAAACAACTTTTGAAAATATAAATTAAGGTCGAAAGATTAAAAGTTCAAATTAGAAACTTATCGAAAGTATAGATATGGCAATAAAAAAATGAAAACGAAAATGGAAAATGAAAAATGATGAAATTGAGTATTGGAGAAATGTTCTTGATTGGTGAATGGAATAATTGGGAATTCAGAATAAATTGGTGCATGAAAATATTTATAAATGTAATAGAAGAATTAAAGTGAGCAAGTGATGATATTATTAATATATATATATATATATATATATATAAGTTTATCATAAAGTTTAAAACAAATCAAGTGAAAAAAAAAAATCTGAAATCCAGAAATCGGGTTTTAGCAGTGAAGGAAAATCTAGAACATTGGAGAACTTGGTTTGGGCAGGTTAAAAAGGAAAAATGAAGAAACTAGAAAGAAGAAGAAGTTATGAACGAAGAGGGGTGATGCGTGCTGGATTTCGAGGCATGAAACTGTGAGGAACACTCTGTGCTGCTACTGCTATCGGTTGTGAAAACTGAAGGTGAAGAAGATGGGTCGCTCAACATCATTGCACGAGTAGGGGAAGGAGTGAAAGCAGAGCAATGTTGCTGCTGCTGCAGTTGATGCTGCTGTCGCTACTGAATGAAGAAGAAACAATATAAAGAAGAGGAACAGAAAATAGGGGCTGGGCTTGGAGCTGCTAGTCCGTGACAAAGAAGAAGTTGTGCTGCTGGTCAGGAGTTACAAACAGAGGAGGGGAAGGACAACATGAAGCTGCTGCTGCTGCATGAAGAAGAAGTCGTATGCTGCTACCCTTGGTCGTCATGGCACAAGCAGAAGAAGGAAGAAGACCAGCTTTGCTGGTTTTGCCAGCTGTTGTTGTTGTTGTTACAATCGAATGAGAAGAAAAGGACGATTAGAAAAGTAACTTGAATGAAGAAGACGTGTTGCTGTGGGTGCTTGTTATCCGTTTCCAGCACAAATGAAGAACAAAGAGGAAGCTGCTGCGCAGCATGAGTGGAGAAGAAGACTAATGAAGCTGCCGCTCGTTGTTGCATGAACAGGGGTTGCTGCAAATTTGGTGTTCTGGTTTGGGACAAACAGCAAGATGATCTGGGTTGCTGGCCGAGAGGTGTGTATAGCTGTTGCTGCAATCCGGGCATGATGAAGAGATTTGAGCTGCTGTAAACCACAAATAGAGGAGGAGAAGGAAGGACTCAAGCCGCTGGGTGTAAGAACCAGAAAACAGAGGAAAACTTGCAGCAGCGTTGTTGCTGTGACGTGGGCAAGAAAATGAAGAGATCTCTGCGGTTGGGGTGTCGTGAATTATGAACAAGGGCTGTGAGCTGTTGTAAATTGGACACAGATGGAAGGAGTGAAGAACGTGAGTTGCTGGTCCGTGAACTGAAGGGCAACAAATCTGGGTTTGATGACAAAGAAGAAGTTTGATGCTGCTTGGGTGTGAATGGTAGGATCTTTGTAGTGACAGTTCATGAAGGAATGGAAAAACAGGGGTGTTGCTATGTTGGTGCTCGGTTTTGGACAGCAAATAAGAACAATTAGCAACTATAGTTGGAACGTCAAATTGGAAAGGGTTTTGCACTACTGCTAGTCAATGATGGCGAGTTGTGATTTTGATGGCTTTAAGAAATTCGGTTTGAGCTGAAATGGAGAATAGAGGAATAGAAGGTGTGACTTGGGTATGCTTGTGGTGACTGACGTGAGGTAGTGCGACGAAGACGACGTGAGGTAAAATTTGATTTTTAAATTTTAGATAATATAAAATTTATAAATCAATTAGCGAAATTAGTTTAGAATATTTATTAAATAATGTAAATTAAATAAATTTAATACTAAATTGTTAATTAATTATTGAATATGAGGATTAATTGATTTACTAAAATTAATTTAATTAATCTTTTAGATTAGGATTAGGAAAAAAATATTTTTTCAACACATTAATAGTTTTATTTAACGTTGAAAGTTTAAATATTTAATTATTTAAATTAGTTAAAAAAACATGAAAAATAAACTTTAGAAGTTTAAAATTCTTTTATAAGAAAATAATAAAATCTTAGGCCCAAAAACTAAACTTAGAACATTTAGAAGTCTTATTTTATTTGTAATTAAATTAATTATGTATTAATAAATTTTTCAAATTGCGAATATTAAGTTATTAGAAATTTAATTCTACGAAAAAGCTTGTAAGTAAATTATTTAGAGTTGTAATTTTAAATTTAAGAGAATTTAGAGACTTAGAAGTTATTTTAATTAGAATGTATAAAATTTTAGAATTTAGGAATAATCCAAAATTATTTGAAACTAATATTTTCATTTCCATAATTAGTTTGAAAATCTTTAAGCTTAAAAATATTTTGAATGAGATTTAATATAAATTAAGAACTTAGGAATTTTTATTAATTCTTGAATTTTAGATTTTTCATTGAGAGTATCGAGTATTTTGATAGAAGGCAACGAGTCCTAAAGATCGGTAAAATCAGGTGGGTGTGACTTCCTTACTCATATGTATTATATGGATTTAAGATTCAAAACATTTGATCGAATAGTTCTAGGTTATTAAAATTTTATTAAGAAATTGATTGAAGTCGTTAGGCTCATGTGAATGGTGTGTGATGTATGATGAATCGTTTAATCCATGCGTAATTAGTTAATGACATGATCTTGCATTTGGCTTTACTAAAAAATGGCATGCATAACTAGGAACATATGCATCTAGACCCTATTGATTATTCACGCACTTTATCTTGTTAATTTGCAAGCATAGTTTGGATTACGTTTTCTAGTATATTGTGTGATGCTTGATGTGATTGAGGTTGCTTGTAACACAAAAATAAGATGATGGTTTATTAAGAATCCACGTACTAGTGTGATTGTTAAGCCGCAAGGTGGATTGTAGGTATTCCCACCCAGAGCTGCCGGTGACAGCTCGAAGTCCTTGGGAGACGGTACGAGTCACGGTAAGTACTCTATCTTGGACTGTGATACTGAGATATGACTGATTTTAGATGATACCAGTACTTG